>CM038145.1:132212698-132440485 GCA_021437245.1 Aegilops speltoides | reverse complement strand
CACTCAAAGATCGTAACATATCGTAACACTCCAATTCATTCCCAATGAACCAGACCTGACACAACTCTAAGCAATAGCAGGCATAGCATGGTAGGGACACAACATGGGCTCAATCAACTCCTACACATGCTAGTGGGTTTTAACTATTTACTGTGGCAATGACAGGTCATGCAGAGGAATGGGTTCAACTACCGCAGCACAAAGTAGCAGATGAATCGTTGTTGTCCTAATGCATTAATTGAGAGCAGGAGCGAGAGAGTAGGGTTTTATCGGAATGAACAAGGGGGTTTGCTTGCCTGGTAGATCAACAAGGGAGGCACTGCTTCATAGACAGGTACTCTGGAACGGTCTCCGGAGCAAGACCTATCGAGAAGGAACGGTGCCAACAATCAATACACAAGCATATGCAACAATATGATGCATGAACATGGCATGAAGATGTGATGTTGTTTGAGCTAATGCAACTAGTAGTCATTTGGTTTGAAGTCCATTTGAACCCTAAGCTCAAATGCAATTCTAAATTAAGTCTCTTATTATGCCATAATGCGTTTCTCAAATTCAGCATGTATAAGTTGGTTTGTCATGCATGAAACTAGTACAGATGGAAAGATTGCATTTTTCTGATAATTTTCATATATAAATTATTTCAACTGAGCTACGGTTGAATTTCTATGAATTTTGAGTTTAAATCATTTTTCGAATTTCCGATTAATTTAAATCCGAAAAAAAATGGATAAATGCGTCCACTGACGTCAAGATCGCGTCAAGCAGTCAACCTTGTCAAACCTGACGTGGGGTCCACACGTCGGTGACACGCTTAGTTAACAGAGTTAATTAGTTACTAAACTAATCCTAAACTAAAATTAGCGAGGGCCGGCCCCACTTGTCGCTGACCGGGAGGTCAAACCCCGGTCACGGGTCAAACTCACCGGGCGGCTCGACGCCGGGCGAGGCGTGACGCTGGCGGAGGGTTTCGGAATCGCCGTTCCGCGACTCAATCGGGCGGCGGAGACCACTCACGCCGAGTTCATGTGCTCGCGCGATCCGATGGGACACGCGGGAGACCGTGGGGGTGCCGGAGCTCGCCGGAGCAGAGCTCGCGGCGGCGGCCGGAGCTCGGGCTCGAGCGGGGACGCGGCTACGGCGCACGGGGAGGCCACCCGAGGGGCTCTGCGGCACCCTCGTGGCACCAGGAGCACGGTGGCGTGCTCGGTTGCGGGCTGCGGTGGCTAGGGCGCCGGCGACATGAACGGCGGCGAGGTGCTACGGCCGAGATGGGGAGAAGGCTACGGCGTACGGTCGGCTACGCGGAGGGAGGGGAACGGTGGCGGAGCTCACCGCGGTTACGCAGAGAGGCTCAGACGGCTCGGGAAGGCGTCGGGGACGGCGGCTGTCGCCGGGCGATCTCGGCAGAGGGCGGCGGGTCGAGCTCGATGGCGAGGCTCCGCTTCCGCGCCTTGCGGCTTGGCGAGGAGGCGAGCCCATAACGGCGGAGCGTGGACACGACGGAGGAACGAGGGGAGGCGGCGATACGCGACGACGGCGAGGGGTGGCGACGCAGCAGCGCCGGGCGCTGGAGAGGAAGAGGTCCAGGGAGAAGGAGAGCGAGAGAGAGAGAGAGATGCAGGGGCGGCGTGGCGTCGCCGGGCGCTCCAGCGACGAGGGGACGCCAGCAGCGAGCAGAGAGGTGGCGTGGCGCGCGGGAGCGCTGCCGGGCACGCCGCCTCTCTCCTCGCCGAAGACGAAGACGACAGAGGAGGGGTGGGCTGGGCCGGCCAGATCAAGACGGTGCCGGGCCAAGACAGGAGGAGGCCTGTAAGTTTTCCTTTCTATTTTGCTTCGCTTATTTTTCGACATTTGTTTTGATTTAGTTAAAATACTAAATCATTTTATTTACTTATGCCAATTTTTGCAGGAGCTAACTATATTATTCCAGAGCTCCTCAGCAAGTGGCATAATTTTTGGACAACATTATATATATATAATAATATATATCCAAAGTAAATAACTATTGCATTAATTCCAAATGCCCAAAATAAATATTTATGAGCTCCTAAAAATACTGGTTGATTTTTATCTCTGTCCAATATTTTCAGAGGGCAACATGAGCATTTTCTTGGACCTTTTTGGAGCAACTTTTATTTGGGCCATTTTAGAGATGATTCTGAGGGTTTCTCAAATCCTCATTTCAAATTTAAATGAAATTTAAACATGATGCACAAGTGACTAGCTAGTCTAGGTCATACCGTAACTAGGATGTGACAACTCGCCTCACTTGAAAGAATCTCGCCCCGAGATTCTGGGGTCGACGGAAAGAAAGCGGGTACTCCAATGAAGACGATCTTCTCCTCCCAAGTAGCTTCTCTCGGAATGATGAGACCACTGAACCTTGAGAAACTTGATGTTATGACGCCGAGTGACACGCCTCGCTTGATCAAGAATGCGAACCGGTACTCTCGGTATGTGAGGTTATCTTGAGATCAAGCGCTTGTGGTCCACTCCATGGATAGGATCCGAGAAGCAACGCCTGAGTTGAGAGACGGGAAGACATCATGAACTCGAGAAAGATGTGGGGTAGTTCCAACTGGTAGGCAACCTCTCCTCGCTTAGCGAGAATGCGAAAAGGACCAATGTAACGAGGAGCCAACTTGCCCTTGATATCAAACGATGGGTACCCTTCAAAGGAGTAACCCAAGGTAAGCTTTGTCGCCAATTTCATAAGTCATATCCTTATGATGACGATCATATCGCTCTTTTGACGAGATCGGGCTGTTTTCAAATTCTCACGAATGATGCGAACTTGCTCTTCGCGCCCCGGATCATGTCCGTCCAAAGAATTGTCTTTCACCGTTTCACCAGTTCAAAGGTGTTCGACATCTTCGCCCATAGAGAATCTCAAAAGGAGCTTTTTGAGACCGGATTGATAGCTATTGTTATAAGCAAACTCGCAAAGGAAGACATTTCTCCCAATCCATACCGAATGAGATAACGCAAGCTCTAAGCATGTCTTCGAGAATTTGGTGACCCTTTCCACCGACCACTTGACCGAGGGTGGAAAGCGGCATCAAGGAAAGATGGGTTCCCATGGCGTTTGGAAACTCTCCCGTAAATGAGAAGTGAAAAGATCGCCACGGTCTGAATTGATCTCTAGTGGAACACCGTGAAGTGATACTATTCGAGAATATATAAGTCACGAGCTGACTAGCGTGATACTCTCTCTAATGTAGGAAGTGAGCCACTTTGGAAAGACGATCAATGACTACGAAGATAGCGTTATTCCCTCTCTTGGTCCTGGGAAAGCCGGTGATGAAGTCCATACCAACTTTATCCCATTTCCATTCAGAATAGCTAAAGGTCAAGGGTGCCGCAGGTCTTTGATGCTCGCTTAACGCTGCCGACAAACGCCGCAATTAGCAACGAAGTCAGCCGATTTTCTCTTCATCCTAGTCCACCGTAACCTCCGCGAGGTCCCGATACATCTTAGTACTACCGGATGAATCGTGAGAGGGATTCATGCCGCCTTAAGAATCAGTTGTCGAAGATGTTGATTCTGGGAACCACCAAGCGATTCACGAAGAAAACAACACCACGATCATCCATAGAGAAACATCCACCAACTTCCTTCTTAATGTTTCTCTTGATCCGGAAATACCCGTGTCCCGCTTTTGAGCAGCGATAATCCGATCCTCAAGGTCAGGTTTCGCCACCAAGGTAGAAAGGAACCGTGAGGAGCAATGTGAAGGTTAAGCTTACGAATTCCTCATGGAGAAGTGGTTGGCTCGCCGCAACATGAGATTGTTGCAATAGGATTTACGGCTTAGAGCATCACCATGACATTAGCTTTGCTCGAGTGTAAGTAATCCCTAAGTCGTAATCGAGATCAATTCCAACCAACGCCTTTGCCTAAGGTTCAGATCTGGTTGGGTGAAGATATACTTGAGACTCGTGATCGGTGTAGATCTCGCAACGCTTACTAAGGAGGTAATGTCGCCGTGTCTTGAGTGCATAGACTACGGCCGCAAGCTCTAGATCATGTGTGGGATAATTCTCCTCATGTGGATGCAACTGCCGAGATGCATAGGCAATCACATGACGATCCTGCATAAGAATGCAACCTAGTCCCTGTCGTGAGGCGCCGCAGAGATAACAAAGTCTTTAGTGAAACCGTGGCACAAGTATGGGAGCAGAAGTCGAGCGCCTTTTCAGCCTCAAAATCTGACTCACACCGTGGGGACCACTCAAACTTTTTATCTTTCTTGAGAAGTTCCGTGAGGGGTTTAGCTACTTTGGAGAAGTTTTCAACAAAGCGGCGATAATAGCTGGCTAGACCAAGGAAACTCCTAACTTGTTTAACGGTTTCGTGGAGTCCAATCGAGAACGGCCTTAACTCTCGGGATTGACAGAATGCCCTTACTGAGATTACGTGGCCTAGGTAGGTCACCGCAACCAAAATTCACACTTGGAGAACTTGGCGTAAAGGCGGTGCTTTCTCTGAGTTTTTCTAGCACAAGTCTAAGATGTTCGGCATGCTCTTGTTCGCTCTTCGAGTAAATAAGAATATCATCGAGGTAAACCACCATTTAACTTATCTAAGTACTCCATGAAGATCGAGTTCATCAAGCGGGAGAATGTGGCTGGAGCGTTGGTTAGGCCAAAGGACATGACGGTGTACTCGCATCGCCATAACGAAAGTGACAAAGGCTGTCTTGGGATGTCCCTGCTTCGATCTTGATTTGGTGGTAGCCTAACCTCAAATCCATCTTGAGAAGATCGAGGATCCAATGAGCTGATCATACAGATCGTTGATCCCGGGAGCGGATATTTGTTCTTTATCGTGACCAAATTAACGGGCGATAATCTACAACCATCCGTCCGCACCATCCTTCTTCTTGACGAAGAGGACGGGCAAGCCCAAGGAGAAGAACTAGGACGGATGAAACCCTTTTGCAAGGACTCATCAAGTTGTTTCTAAGCTCGCTAGTTCTAAGGGTGCCATCTTGTAAGGTCTCCTAGAGATTGGAGCAGTTCTCGGATAAGGTCTATGATTTAACTCTACATCTCTCGCTGTGGAACACCGGCAGTTCCTCCGAAAGACATCCGGAAAGTCACGGACTACCGGATATCTTGAAGGTCCGGAAGAGGGCTGGCATTAAGAGAATAGAGCCGACGCCTTGCAACTCTAGTGGAGACATGTGACTATCTTGCCGATGGGTGTGTAAGCTGAACGGACACTGTGTAACAATCAATCTTGGCATAATGAGCTGTCATCCACCCATACCCAAGATGATGTTAATATCTCAGAGACTTGAGGGCTATAAGTGATGCAAGGAATACAAGTCTCACAACAAGGATTTCGCTACCATGGCTTACACTAGAAGTTTGCCATTTGGATCCAGGGTTTGAATGACTAGTGGAGAGGGCATATCACAAAATGACATGTTGTGCAAATTAGCATAGCTTTAAATGAAGGAGTGAGATGCTCCAAGATTTAATGTAACCGGCGGATGACAGCTTGACAAGGAGTGTACCAAGAACGACATCCGGATCATCATGAGCGCATTAGCCGAGACGTGATGCACACGCCCACGCTCGCTGGGAGCTGACTTGACACCGATCATCTTGCGTGATGGCTTAACACAGCCAACAGTCTTCTCGGCTGGGGTGGAGCATAACTAGTCCGAGGGCAACACGCATAGTGTCCTCGCTTCCGCATGTGAAGCAAGTCCCCGGTTGGATGTGGTCCAAGACTGCAAGCGGCTCACCAAGAGGCCTGGGTGGAACATACGACCGAGCTGGGGAGGCACCACATAGGATGGTCTTGGTAAATATCCGGAGGAAGAGCAGAGTTCGAACCCAAATCCGCGCTTCGAGAACCGGAGCCGAAGAAGATCCCAAATCACGGGTGTGCTTACGAGACTCCTCGTAAGTGAGCTGAGCTGTCTCGCATTAATGGCCTTGTTCACAAGAGCTTGGAATGTATCACAATGATGTAGGTGGAGATCACGACGCAACTTGGGGTTGAGACCTTCCGAACCTAGCTCGCTTCTTGGCGTCCGTGGACACTTCTTCGGGCATAACGGGCGAGGTTCTCAAACTCTCTGTAAGCATCAACAACCATCTTACTCGGGTGAAACTACGTAACTCTTCTCTCTTGCGATCGATGAGGGCTCGAGGAATGTGATGCTCATAAAAGCCTCGGTGAAATCCCTCCAAGTAGGAATCGCCAACTGGAAGCATAGCCTCATAGTTCGCCACCAAAGACTAGCGGTGACCTTCCGTGGTACGTGGCATAGGTGACCTTGTCATCTTCAGCTACGCTCGCAGAACGGAGCTTGTGTGTGATACTACGGAGCAGTCATCCGCATCGAGCGGCTCGATGGAGTGATGAAAGGTAGGTGGGTGCAAGCGGATGAAGTCATGAATGGTTGCGCACTTTGAACCGATGTGCGTGTTCTCTCAATACGTGCTAACAAGCGGTTAGACTCACGCTTGTTTCTTCCATCTCTAACATGAACTCACAATGAAGGTTGGTCGGAGGATCCTCATCCCTACCATCTCCGTGGATATCGACTACGAGCAACAAAGCTTCGCTTAGTGATGACATCCCGAGAAACGAAGTTAAGGACGGAATCAGATCAACTATAGGCCACAGAATGTAGGACAAGGAAATTAGTATTTTCTAACTCCTAGGGCAATTCCGCAAAGATAACGGTAGTAAAATGCTCGTAATGAGACATCCCGCTAAAATGGGGTAGTAACATACTCAACATCACCATCAAGGTTCTGAGATCATACTAGATAGACTACACCGAAGTACTCGAAAACTGGAATATGACTCGACCAACCAATCCTATGGAACTACGGAGTAGTAACACGTGATCCCGATAGACTAAGAGAAGCCTAGTTCCTTAACCCCGCAGAAAGATAGGATGACTCAGATCGAAGGCCATGAGGTATAAGGAGTAAAAGAGCCTTACGCTCCTTCCCACAATCAATTCCCTTACATAACTAAAGAATTTCTAGACTCAACTTCACCAGTTTGGCTTGGTAATCCTACAGCAACAAAGCTCGATACCAAAGCTGTCAGACCCTCGACTCAATGTCACATCGATCTAGCATGTAACACTTCATATCACTTTATGCCTCACGCACGGTATCCCCACGGTGTCGCTTACCTTTGCCCGGGACCGCTTATGCCTTTTGGCACACGATATGATAGTGTCGCTAGCATCCATATGATAAGGAGCCCGGCTGACATGGCTAGTCGTGAACCCAAAGTGGCACAAACTTACAGGACAGCATCCATGACCCAAAGATCGAACGTGTCGGTCATCGCCGAGTGAATCCAGTGCTGTAGCACTAGGCTAACAGGACTCCGTGTTCATCGCGTGACATTTCCCAAGGACGTGAACAGAACGAAGAAGGACACATGCCGGCCAGCCTAAGTGTTCCGGAGCAAAGCAAGCTACCGTGGCTCAAAGGGAAACACTAGGAGACATTTCCGTAAGAGGGCTACTAAAGATAAACAACTAGATAGTCGATCCCACACATAGCAATACACATTACACGACGATAACATGCAAGTATGTGCTGTACAACATGACATCACAAAGATAACTCAACAACTCATATAGATAAAGGCTCAAGAGCCATCATAGCATTTATTGCAAACAGGGTCACAAGACCCATCATACAGAGCATACAAGCAACAAGCGGAAGCATTACATGTCCGGGTACGTACATCTACAAATGAAAAAGGTCAAGAGCCCGACTATCTACAACATCCGATCAAGATCGAGCTGAGGTACAAGCTACTCGTCAAGTCCACGAGAACACTAGTAAGACCAAGTCTCCGCTGCAAAAACATAAATAAAGCACCATGAGTACAAAGGTACTCAGAAGACTTACATCGATCCTATCATACATGCATTTGTATCAAAGGGTAATGTGGGGTTTAGTTGCAGCAAGCCAGCTTTGACTCTGGGCTATCCTGTTCTACGACTACTGAACTTCTTTGAGGTGATATGGCACACGAGTCCACTAATCACCACACAATACACTACTATGGATTCATCCCGCCTCTCACGAGAAGGCCATCCATAGTACTCACACCTTTCTTGAGCATTTTAGAGTATCCACTTCAAGTTATCTATGTACCATGTAAGCATCCAAGAAGTCCATATCCATGACCCGCTATTCAATAGATCATGTTAACCCTGCAGGGTGTACTTCTTCACACACGCCTCGCCACTTACCACCATGTACACGCTGTGTATCTCGGCAACCTTCAAGCGAAGCTCTGCGAGGAGTCGGCCACGACCGACTAACCCCACAAGACTCTAGCCTGTGTTTATCGCCTATTCGGTTCCATCCGTAAGGAGATCCGCCGGGTGTCGCCACGGCCCCAAACGATGTGAGCAGGGTTCCCAAGCCCACCATCCGGTGCCACTTGGTACACCGTGCCACCTGTGTTTAGTCTGTCCTAAGCCCACCTGCCGGGTGCCACTTGGTAGAAAAATAGCACTACCTACAAACACGTAAACTAGTTATGCACTCCGGACAGAGATCAAGTCGGTTAATAAGTCGAGAGGGCTTGGAGCACCCGGAGCCCAATGTGTGGTAGTATCGAGTCATTGGACAACATACATAGAACTCAAGGCTTAAGGACGGTTCCAAAGGAGACAACCCACCATGTACTCCTACATGGCCTCTCACCGCTACCTTTACCAAATCGTGTTCACACGCTCACTCAAAGATCGTAACATATCGTAACACTCCAATTCATTCCCAATGAACCGCACTGACACAACTCTAAGCAATAGCAGGCATAGCATGGTAGGGACACAACATGGGCTCAATCAACTCCTACACATGCTAGTGGGTTTTAACTATTTATCGTGGCAATGACAGTCATGCAGAGGAATGGGTTCAACTACCGCAAAGACAAAGTAGCAGTATGAATCGTTGTTGTCCTAATGCATTAATTGAGAGCAGGAGCGAGAGAGTAGGGTTTTATCGGAATGAACAAGGGGTTTGCTTGCCTCGGTAGATCAACAAGGAGGCACCGCTCATAGATGTGTACTCTGGAACGGTCTCCGGAGCAAGACCTATCGAGAAGGAACGGTGCCAACAATCAATACACAAGCATATGCAACAATATGATGCATGAACATGGCATGAAGATGTGATGTTGTTTGAGCTAATGCAACTAGTAGTCATTTGGTTTGAAGTCCATTTGAACCCTAAGCTCAAATGCAATTCTAAATTAAGTCTCTTATTATGCCATAATGTGTTTCCTCAAATTCAGCATGTATAAGTTGGTTTGTCATGCATGAAACTAGTACAGATGGAAAGATTGCATTTTTCGATAATTTTCATATATAAATTATTTCAATCTGAGCTACGGTTGAATTTCTATGAATTTTTGGAGTTTAAATCATTTTCTCGAATTTCCTGATTAATTTAAATCCAGAAAAAATGGATAAATGCGTCACCGACGTCAAGATGCGTCAGCGAGTCAACCTGAAGTCAAACTCGACGTGGGGTCCACACGCCGCTGACACAGCTTAGTTAACAGAGTTAATTAGTTACTAAACTAATCCTAAACTAAAATTAGCAGGGCCGGGCCCCACTTGTCAGTGACCCAGGGGAGGTCAAACCCCTGGTCAGCCGGGTCAAACCCGCCGGCGGCTCGACGCCGGGCGAGGCGACGCGCGAGGGTTTGAATCGCTGCCCGCGACCAATCGGGCGCGGAGACCACCCACGCCAAGTTTGTGCTCGGCGCATCCAGCTGGGACACGCGGAGACCGTGGGGTGCCGGAGCTCGCGGAGCAGAGCTTGGCGGGCGGCCGGAGCTCGGGCTCGAAAGGGACGCTGCTACGGCGCACGGGGAGGCCACCCGAGGGGCTCTGCGGCACCTCGTGGCACCGTGGAGCACGTGGCGTGTTTCGGCTGCGGGCTGCGGTGGCTAGGGCGTCGGCGGCGACATGAACGGGCGGCGAGGTGCTACGCCGAGATGGGGAGAAGGCTACGGCGCACGGTCGGGCTACGCGAGGAGGGGAACGGTGGCGGAGCTCACCGCGTTACGCAGAGGCTCGACGGCTCGGGAAGCGCTGGGACAGCAGACGGCCGCCGGGCGATCTCGGTGCAGAGGGCGGCGGGTCGAGCTCGATGGCGAGGCTCCTGCTTCCGGCGGCCTTGCGGCTTGGCGAGGAGGCGAGCCCATAACGGCGGAGCGTGGGACACGACGGAGGAACGAGGGGAGGCAAGGGCCGCGACGACGGGCGAGGGGTGGCGACGCAGCAAGGCCGGCGCGGGAGAGGAAGAGGTCCAGGGAGAAGGAGAGCGAGAGAGTGAGAGAGATGCGGGCGCATGCGTGGCGCCGCCGGGCGCCAGCGACGAGGGGGACGCCAGCAAAGCGAAGCAGAGAGGTGGCGCTGGCGGAGCGCTGCTGTCGGGCACGCGCCTCTCCCCGTCAAGACGAAGACGACAGGAGGAGGGCTGGGCCGCCAGACCGCATTTGTGCTTGGGCCAAGACAGGAGGAGGCCTGTAAGTTTTCCTTTCTATTTCTTTCTGTTTTCTATTTTTCGACATTTGTTTTGATTTAGTTAAAATACTAAATCATTTTATTTACTTATGCCAATTTTGCAGGAGCTAACTATATTATTCCGAGCTCCTCAATAAGTGGCATAATTTTTGACAACATTATATATATATAATAATATATATCCAAAGTAAATAACTATTGCATTAATTCCAAATGCCCAAAATAAATATTTATGAGCTCCTAAAAATACTGGTTGATTTTTATCTCTGTCCAATATTTTCAGAGGGCAACATGAGCATTTTCTTGGACCTTTTTGGAGCAACTTTTATTTGGGCCATTTTAGAGATGATTCTGAGGGTTTCTCAAATCCTCATTTCAAATTTAAATGAAATTTAAACATGATGCACAAGTGACTAGCTAGTCTAGGTCATACCAGAACTAGGGATGTGACAACAACTCACTTGTGTTCTACTCGTGCAAAACATCAAACCATAGAAAAAACCTAGGCTCGGATGCCACTGTAGGGGAACGTAGTAATTTCAAAAATTTTCCTACGCACACGCAAGATCATGGTGATGTATAGCAACGAGAGGGGAGAGTGTTGTCTACGCACTTTCAGAGACCGAAGCGAAGCGATCACAACGTGAGAGGAAGTAGTCGTGACGCTCTCCTCGCGATCCGATCGATCCCGCGCCGTTACATTCGGCGCCCCCTAGTTCTTGACACACGACAGCTTCGATGACGCCCCTCAGACTCGATCCATCCGAGTGTCGAGGAGAGTTCCACAAGACGACGGCGTGGTGGACGATCTTGATGTTTCATCGGCGCAGGCTTCGCTTAAGCTTCATGACAGTATGACCGAGGTGGAATATGGTGGAGGGGGGCACCGACACGGCCAAGGAACGATCCGAGATCAATACTTGTGTTATGGGGTGCCCCTGCCCCCGAGATATAAAGGAGGGAGGGGAGGCCGGCCGCCCAGATAGGGCGCGGCTGAGGAGTCCTACTCCCACTGGAGTAGGACTCCCCTTCCTAGTTGGAATAGGATTGGGAGGGGAAGAGAGAGGGCCGCCTCCTCCTTGTCCTATTCGGACTGGGGGAGGGCGCGCGCCACCTCGGCCGCCCTCCTCTTCTCCTCGAGGCCCACCGAGGCCCATTTACCCCCGGGCTTCCGTAACCTCCGGTACTCAGGTAGAATTGCCGCCCGAACCATTCCAACTCCAAACATAGGCTTCCAATATATCAATCTTTATGTCTCGACCATTTCGAGACTCTCGTCATGTCCGTGATCACATCCGGACCTAACTTCTTCGTACATCAAAATACATAAACTCATAATAACTGCCATCGAGACCTTTGCGCAGGACCCTACGGTTCGAGAACATGTAGACATGACCGAGACACGCCTCCGTCAATAACCAACAGCGGACCTGATGCCCATATTGGTTCCTACATATTCTACGTAAGATCTTTGTCGGTCAGACCGCATAACAACATACGTTGTTCCTTTGTCATCGTGACGCATTTCGCCCGAGATTCGATCGCCGGTATCCAATACCTAGTTCAATCTGCACGGCAAGTCTCTTTACTCGCTCCGTAATACATCATCTCACAGCTAACTCATTAGTTGTATTGCTTGCAAGGCTTCAAGTGATGTGTATTACCGAGGGCCCAGAGATACCTCTCCGACAATCGGAGTGACAAAACCTAATCTCAAATACGCCAACCCAACATCCGCCTTTGGAGAAACCTGTAGTTCTTTATAATCACCCAGCTACGTTGTGACGCTGGTAGCACCCAAAGTGTTCCTCCGTAAACGGAGTTGCATAATCTCATAGTTATAGGAACATGTATAAGTCATGGATAAAAAGCAAGAGCAACATACTAAACGATCGTGGTGCTAAGCTAATGGAATGGGTCATGTCAATCGATCATTCTACTAATGATGTGACCTTGTTAATCAAATAACAACTCTTTGTTCATGGTCAGGAAACATAACCATCTTTGATTAACAAGCTAGTCTAGTAGAGGCATACTAGTGACATCTTTGTTTGTCTATATATTCACACATGTATTATGTTTCCGGTTAATACAATTCTAGCATGAATAATAAACATTTATCATGAAATAAGGAAATAAATAATAACTTTTATATTGCCTCTAGGGCATATTTCCTTCACCTTTATCATTGACCAAGTCCTGACTGGTGGAGCATACCGTCTGCGAGACGCATCGGATAACCGACTCGAGCCGAACCCATGGAACGCGGCCTGTCTCCGAAGATTCTACGCCTAGCGCCGGATTCTGAGTTCATCTCCTTCCTCCGTCTATATTTTACATATTAGTTGTCTTTTGTTTCTCTCCTTCTTCCCCCTTTACTATTACAGCCTTTGAAAGCTTGTTCGCGCATTGATTCGCACACACTTGACGCACTATCCGCGCTCATTGTAACTGGGGGCTTCTTCAACAGAAGCTTATTTATACGGGCTTCATGCCCAACACATGTGTCACACTTCCGCATGTACCTTTTATTCACCATTATATGCATCAATATGACTTAAGTTTTGGCCACGCTGGGTTGCCTGGCTCCTGTGTTTACCCCTACGTTCCCGATTGTTCGGCTAGGTGGTAAAGGGAGCACCTCTACGATTGTTACTGCCGGGTCAGCCGGATGTCTACCTCAGACTGGGTGAAGCCGAAAGCTAGCGTTCTTAAGGGAATATTCGGTCGGTGAACTAAAAGACGATTTCTTACCTATTTCTTCATCTGCCCCCAGATGTTTTTCTGCTTTTTTCGTAGTCCGGACATGCACTTTAGGGCATGCCTCCCAGGGAAAGGAACCCCTAACGGAACTATTCTCCCTGGAAGATGTTTCTTACTAACCATGTAATATAACATAACTAGTTGGGCACTTGTGTGATACAGCACTAATGACCCCTACACCTGGTCTCCATGCATGCCCCGGTTCTTATATAACCGCGAGGGTATTCGGAAACACTCTGGACTATTGGGTCCCAAGGTTGAAGCAAAAAGGTCCGCTATGACAAACAATCTACAATCCGGCTAGAAGGCATTTTACATGTCATCTTAAATCACATAGTCAACTTGATCGGGCATATTCTCTTCAATGCCATCCAAAGAGCTGTCTAGTTTACGTCTGTTGAGAATACTTTATGCCAATTCTACTTGGCCGCACACTAAGCTCACAGGATCTCCTTCCCATCGGGCCCGCAGTCCCACCTCGCCATGTGGTTTGGGTCACCTTCGTGCAGCGTCTTTACCATGGCCCAGCCTCCTCGCACCTTGATGGCGGCCGATATCTTCCATAAGCGAAGGCTGCCATGCTCCCCTCAAGCCTCTCTCGCAAGCTCTCCAAGGCCTTGGGCGCAGGAGAGGGAGATGGCCACAAGGCCTGGTAACGCTTTCATCACCTGCCGAACCTCGTTCGCAGCTTGCAAGAGCTCGGAAGCAGGTCACCCATAGAACTGGCATCTCCTCCGCAGACGGCTCGTGAGCATACCTACGCACATAACTCGTAGACGACTTCCTCGCCAACTCTTTTCAAGGTCTGCTCAAGCACTTATCAAAATGCCGCGTCAAGTCGCCGATTCTCCTTAACGGAGTCGATAGTCAGCACGAAGATCCTTTAGTTCTCACCCAGCTGGGTGTTGGCATCTTGAGATTATTTTCTCCCGCCTCACCCTTGTAAGCACACTCTCGCCGCTTTAACCGTGCATGAGCTGTTGCTTGTCCAGATCTATCCCGTGCCATCTCGCAATATCATTGTCGACTTATACACACGCCGACTTCACAAATTACTTGTATTTTGAAGCATATATTACAGAGGGTCTCTTTATTTCCCCTCCGCGACTAGTGCGGCCTCAAGTTGGGCTTTGCACCTCCAGCTCTTGGGACAGTTGGGTATTCTTTCAAGAAGACTCAGACAACAAATGATCCTTAAATCAGTTATTCTAACTATTTCAAGTCTCGGGGGCTACTGGCATATATAACAGTCAAATCTTCTCACTCGCATGTCTTTTACATACTTCTCCGTGGCTCTCACTAGACCATTTTGAGCGGCACGGAGGTGCGCATCTCCCGAACTAAAGGCATCCAATGCCTGTGGGGAGAAACACGCGTCAAGAAGAGCTATCCAGCGGCGCCTATGATTCATGGCACTCTCCACCTCGGAATTGGTGGCAGATAACCTGTCGGCATCCTCTATTGGAGGCACATCCGACGCACGCCCCGTGTTCGCCTCCGCTTCTGGACCTGGCTTTGGAGCCTGGTGAGCGGAGGACTGATTGGCAACCTCTCCGATCTGATCCCCGCGAAGCGCTTCTTCCTGAAAAGGCACGAGCATTAGTATGCCTCCCGGGAATAAAGCCGGGGAGTAAGGTGACGCGCCATAACATTGCACCGGAGTTTCGATCCGGACCGCACCTCTTTTTAGCCTGCTGGGCCGTGCTGCCCCTTGTTGGCTAGCCGTCGCGGGCTCGGCCCTCCGCCTCAAGGGCGCCCCCTCCGAAACACCATTGGTATATGGTGGTCACAAACACGCACGGATGGGTCATTTTCAAAGTATTGGGACTTCGGTCTCAGTTACCTGCGAAGCGGGAAGTATTCTGGGGTAATCGGCCGTGATGGCGACCAAGGCATTATCGATGCTCAGTTGGTGAAATACCCTGTCGATCAACTCCACTGATATGTCTGGATCCTCTTGGGAGGTCGGATCGAGGAACCGTTCCGGATCCTCAGGTTGTGGAGGCGGGTTGTTTATATCCTTTACGGCCCGGCGGTGTTCCTGTGCCAAAATCACAAAATGAGATACTTGACTGTGGGAGTACAGATCGGATAGGCAAAAATGAAAGTCCGCTTACCCAGCTTGGAGGATTGTTCATGGAAAATCCGCCCTGCGGATTGATGCGGAGGAACTCCTCCTCTTCTCCCTTGTACAATGCGGACAAGATCTTTCTCAGATCGGCGACCGACCTGGCCCCTTACGGCTGCAGCGGGTGGCATCGTCCTCCCCGTTGAAATCCCACATGGGGTGGCCTCTATACTGGAGTGGCTGCACCCCCCGCATAATGCATATGGCCATGAATCCCATCATGGTCAGTCCAGAATGAGCTAGCAACCTTATCCGGCTCATCAGATAAATAACGTCCATGTCGTTTTCCCTCTGAGGGCTCCGTGGACGCCAGCTTAGGCGTTTCTTCAAATGAGCGTTATTAAACTCAGGAAGGCCGACCCGAACAGGGTCCGGAAGGGGGACATCTTCTATATAAAACCATGTTGAAGGCCAGTCTTCGAACGCCTTCTTCGGGGTTCCGGACAGATATCCGGTCCTGGCGATGCACCATAGTTCGGCTCCGCCCACTTGATATATCGACCCCTCTTGAGAACGGGGCAGAAGATAGAATAGCTTCTTCCACAGCGCAAAATGAAGCTCGATGCCCAAAAATAGCTCGCAAAGGGCCACGAAGCCGCGATATGCAAAATGGAGGCAAGCGTAAGGTTGTGTAACTGGAGGCCATAGAACTCAGGAGCCCCCGGAGAAACGGATGAATTAGAAATCCGAGCCCTCTTATCAAATAAGAGACAAGGCATACCCGCCTCGCTTGAGGGGTGGGGACGCCTCGCTTGCTTTCCGCCCTTATAGGTGGCGAGTCTGCTCAAACCGGGACCATGAAGGCTGGGGAAGGAATCCTTGGTTTGAAGCGCCACTAGCTCACTGTAAGGGACGGAACATCTCCCAATCTCTGTGCCGAGGGCTGAGGGCGAGAGGAGGAGCCGCGTTGACTGTCCATGATGGAATGGATTTCTGTCAGATGCGCTCTGATGAAGGCTCGCGAAGGGTGGATGTTGTGATTCGGATCTAGATCCTCGTCTCTTTTATAGACAGCTCATTTGCGCAGCTAGGGGGGTAAAATATAAAAATACCCTAACTTTTCACATTCGTTCAAGACGTGGAAGATGGCCATTATTCGGCGTAGAAGCCGAGGAGCGCAGTATTCACAGGAAGCCGGGCGCTATTTGTCGGATTTCGGGTCCCGGCAGACCCTTGAGGTTCGAACTCTGGGGTGCGCGTGGAGATTTTGCCCCCTACCTACCTGCTCCTCGCCGGCTCGCTAAGATCTAAACTACGAAAGGAACAACACAAGGGACACAGGGTTTATACTTGTTCAGGCCACCATTGTGGTGTAATACCCTACTCCAGTGTGTGGTGTGGTGGATTGCCTCTTGGACGGATGATGAACAATACAAGGAAGAACAGCCTCGCAAGGGTATGTTCTTGGCTCGTGCGATGAACTGTTAGGAGGAGTTTAGTCGCTCTATCTACTTGTTTCTTGGTGACGATCCAGATGCCTCTATCTTTGCGTGTCCGTGTGTGTCTTCCTTGTGGGTGGCTAGTCCTATTTATAGGCAAAGGCCCTGGGCCTCTTCCCAAATATTGAGCGGGAAGGGCGCCAACAATTGGCCATTTTGAAGGGGAACAGCGGGTACACTTATCCTGACTAAAGTTGGTCCTCTCCTGTCAAAGGCTCTGGTGATGATGCCAGCTTGGGCTCCACAATGACTTCCTTCCTGCCGTTGGGCCGGTCTTGGTCTTGTTGCACTGAAACGGATGCCTTTGCTTGTGCTCTCGCCTGCGCTTGCTCCCTTTGCACCAAAGAGGAAAGGAGGACACTACGCGGGCTGGCGCCCGACTGGCGCCCTTGGTCGTCATGGCTTGCGCCATGGGCACCTCGCGAGGTACAAGGCTTGAACTCTCCCGCCTCGTGAGCCAGCCTGATGAGGCCGTGCCTCGAGAAGCTCCGGTCGCCCGCCCATGAGGCTTGGCCCTCTCGAGGGTCTTGAGCTTGTGTTGATGAAGATGGGCTGGTCTGGCCCCTTGAGCCACGCTGGGCCGCAGTGTAAGTCCGGGGACCCCTGCTCCTGCACGCCGACAGAGCCCCTGCCCAAGGCGTGCCCGGACTTGGCCAAGCAGAGGCGAAGAGCAAGGCGAGCGCCATGGGTTCCAACAGCCTCATGGGTTTTGGGTGCCGCGTGGCGGTTGATTGACGGGCACCTCAAAGAATCGCATGAGTTGATAAAGTTGCGGCATCTGTCTAGGCTTTGCCTTCTTTGCTTTCTCCGGTTGCTGTTCAGATCCCCTTTCTTGCGCCTCTTCTTCCAGCCTCCGAAATCTTCAGATCTACTCCGTCCGCACGCCCTAGCTAGACATGGCGCCTCGCCAGGCCCTGGCCGGAGCTTGGTATTCGTCCGCCTTGGACTCACCGAACGTGTCGGAGGTGAACCTTGCCCGGGTGCGCCAGATGGCGGCAGCGCAGGGCATTAACGGGGCGAAGGTGTTCAAAGCCGGCTCCGCCCTCCCTGAGGGCCAAGGGAGCACCTTTTATCCGCTCTTCATGAACGCCATTGTTGCCGGTCTGGTGCCTCCTTTTTCTGAGTTCTTCTTCTCTGTCCTCTGCCATTACAAGCTTCAAGCTCTGCATCTCCACCCCAACTCTATTCTTCTTCTGGCAATCTTTGCCTACTATTGTGAGGCTCACGTAGGGGTGAAGCCCTCAGTGGCCTTGCTATGTCACTACTTCTCCCTCCGGACTTCTCGTGGTCCCGTCTCTGCGTGCGCGAGCTTCGTCGCGTATGGTAGCTCCATCGCCATTTCGAACGCCAGGAAGAGGATTGAGGACGAGGGGACGCCAGCAAAGCGGCAGAGAGGTGGCGTGGCTGCGAGCGCTGGGCTGCCGGGCACGCGCCTCTCCCTGCCGAAGACGAAGACGACAGAGGAGGGGTGGGCTGGGCCGGCCAGATCACACGTGCCAAAGACAGGAGGAGGCCTGTAAGTTTTCCTTTCTATTTCTGCTTGCTTATTTCTCGACATTTGTTTTGATTTAGTTAAAATACTAAATCATTTTATTTACTTATGCCAATTTTGCAGGAGCTAACTATATTATTCCGAGCTCCTCAGCAAGTGGCATAATTTTTGACAACATATATATATATAATAATATATATCCAAAGTAAATAACTATTGCATTAATTCCAAATGCCCAAAATAAATATTTATGAGCCCTAAAAATACTGGTTGATTTTTATCTCTGTCCAATATTTTGAGGGCAACATGAGCATTTTCTTGGACCTTTTGAGCAACTTTTATTTGGGCCATTTTAGAGATGATTCTCGAGGGTTTTCAAATCCTCATTTCAAATTTAAATGAAATTTAAACATGATGCACAAGTGACTAGCTAGTCTAGGTCATACCGTAACTAGGATGTGACAACCGCCCTCACTTGAAAGAATCTCGCCCCAGATTCGGTCGACGAAAGAAAGCGGGTACTCCAATAAGACCATCTTCGCCTCCCAAGTAGCTTCTTCTCGAATGATGAGACCACTGAACCTTGAGAAACTTGATGTTATGACGCCGAAAGTGACACGCCTCGCTTGATCAAGAATGCGAACCGGTACTCGGTATGAGGTTATCTTGAGATCAAGTTCGGGTCCACTCCCTGGATAGGATCCGGAAGCAACGCCTGAGTTGAGAGACGGGAAGACATCATGAACTCGAGAAAGATGTGGGGTAGTTCCAGCTGGTAGGCAACCTCCTCGCTTAGCGTGAATGCGAAAGGACCAATGTAACGAGGAGCCAACTTGCCCTTGATATCAAACGATGGGTACCCTTCAAAGGAGTAACCAAGGTAAGCTTTGTCGCCAATTTCATAAGTCATATCCTTATGATGACGATCATACGGCTTTTGACGAGACTGGCTGTTTTCAAATTCTCACGAATGATGCGAACTTGCTCTTCTCGCCTCGGATCAGGTCCGTCCAAAGAATTGTCTTTCACCGTTTCACCAGCCAAAGGTGTTCGACATCTTCGCCCATAGAGAATCTCAAAAGGAGCTTTGAGACCGGATTGATAGCTATTGTTATAAGCAAACTCGGCGAAGGAAGACATTTCTCCCAATCCATACCGAATGAGATAACGCAAGCTCTAAGCATGTCTTCGAGATTTGTCGATTCTTTCCACCGACACATGACCGAGGGTGGAAAGCGGTATCAAGGAAAGATGGGTTCCCATGGCGCTTGGAAACTCTCCCTAAATGAGAAGTGAAAAGATCGCCACGGTCTGAATTGATCTCTAGTGGAACACCGGAAGTGATACTATTCGAGAATATATAAGTCACGAATGACTAGCAAGTGATACTTCTCTAATGTAGGAAGTGAGCCACTTTGGAAAGACGATCAATGACTACGAAGATAGCGTTATTCTCTCTCTGGTCCCGGAAAGCCGGTGATGAAGTCCATACCAACTTTATCCCATTTCCATTCAGGAATAGCTAAAAAGGGTGCCGCAGGTCTTTGATGCTCGCTTAACGCTGCCGACAAACGCCGCAATTAGCAACGGTCAGCCATTTTCTCTTCTCTAGTCCACCGTAACCTCGCGAGGTCCCGATACATCTTAGTACTCCGGATGAATCGAGAGGGATTCATGCCGCCTTAAGAATCAGTTGTCGAAGATGTTGATTCTGGGAACCACCAAGCTTATCACGAAGAAAAACAACAACGATCATCCATAGAGAAACATCCACCAACTTCCTTCTTATGTTTCTTTGATCCGGAAATACCCGGTCCCGCTGAGCAGCGATAATCCGATCCTGGTCGTTTCGCCACCAAGGTAGAAAGGAACTTTGATTGTGTTCTTTCTCGCTTGCCGTGTTCGCCCCTCTCGATAGACATGGTTCCGACGACGAGTTCGATAACACCGATGAAGAACTATATTATCTTCGTAAGTTCCGTGCAAGCAAAACCCCTTGTTCATTCCGATATAATCCTACTCTCTCGCTCCTCGCTTCTTTTATCTGCATTAGGACAACAACGAATCATTTGTTACTTGCTGCAGTAGCTGAACCCCTTTATCCTCTTGCATGGCCCGTCATTCCACAAGAATAGATGAAACCCACTAGCATGAGTAGGAGTTGTTTGAGCCCTGTTATGCCTACTCATTCATGCTTGTTTGTCATGCCTGCCACGCTTAGAGTTAGTGTCAGTCCGATTCATCGGGAATGAATCGAGGTGTGTGAACATGTCCCATCAGATGTGAGTTAAGTGTGTGAACATGTTTTGGTAAAGGTATCGTGAGAGGCCATGTAGGAGTACATGGTGGGTTGTCTCATTGAAGCCGCCCTCAGAACTGAAGTTCTGTGTTTGTGATCCATGATTCAGCTACTACCATGCATTGGGCCTCAAATATGACCCCGCCGACTTCTTATTCACCCTTGTCCTCCGTCCGTGAGTTGCAAGTAGTTTCGTGTTTGTAGTATGCCTGGAGGCCGGCGCAGGTCGACCGTATGGGTGGGCTGTGATGCGTAGGCACGCGGTCGGGTAAACCGGCGCCCGATTGGTGTCACGTAACCCTGCTCACATCGCTTGGGGCTGTGGAGCTAAACTTGCCGAACTCCTCATAGATGGAACCCAAATAGGCGATAAACCCGACTAGGGACTTGAGTGTTTAGGTAGGTCGTGGCCGACACCCACGCGGCTTCCGCTGAAGGTTGCCGAGTACATGTCGTAAACGGTAAGTGGTGAGAGCGCAGGTGAAGAAGTACACCCCGCAGGTTAACATCATCTATTCAATAGCCGTGTCCGCTGAAAAGGACTTCGGGTTGCTTATATCAGTTCATAGACAAGTGAAAGTGGATACTCTAAAATACGCAAGATAAGCGTGAGTGCTATGGATGGCGTTCTCGTGAGGGAGACGGAGCGATCCATAGTGGTGTATTGATATGGTGAATTTGTGGACTCGTAGCGCCACCTCAAAAGAGTTACTTGCATTCGTAGTTTAGGATAGCCACCGAGTCAAAGCTGGCTTGTCAGTTAAACTCCACCATCCCTTTGTTGATAATGATGCATATGTAGTTAGTTCGATGTAAGTCTTGTTTGGTACATTTGTACTCACGCTTGCCTATTTTATGTTTTTGCAGAGACTTCGGCCTCGCTAGTAGTTCCACGTGGACTTCGACGCTTAGCTTGTTACCTCAGCTACGATCTTGTGCCCTCGGCAGATCTGGTAGATAGTCGCTTTTCACTTTTTTTCATTTATAGATGTCCAGATTGCATATGATAGCTTCCGCTTGTGTTTGATTTGTATGTTTCAATGTTGGGTCATGAGACCCCTGTTTGTAATATCTCGCCCTGAGCCTAATGAATAAATACTTGAGTCGAGAGTCATGTTGTGATGCCATGTTGTATTTGCACATATCGAGCATATTGTGTGTATGTTATTGAAATGCTTGGTATGTGTGGGATCCGACTATCTAGTTGTTTATCTTTAGTAGCCTCTTCATCGGAAATGTCTCCTAGTGTTTCCACCGAGCCATGGTAGCTTCTACCGCTCCTAACACTTAGGCTGGCCGGCATGTGTCCTTCTTCGCTCTCGGTCTCGTCCTTCGGGAAATGTCACGATGAATACCGAGTCCCGTTATTCGCTACATCCCGGCTCACCGAGTCCTGCTAGCCCAAGCTACAGCCCGATTCGCTCGCCGTCCGACCGACATCGCTCGATGTCGGGTCATGGATGCTCGTCCTCGTAAGTCTGTGCCACTTTGGGTTTACGACTAGCCATGTCAGCCCGGCCCTTATCATATGGATGCTAGCGACACTATCATATACGTAGCCAAAAGGCTAAACGGTCCCGGCAAAGGTAAGGCGACACCTGTGGGAATACCGTATGTGAGGCCGCAAAGTGATATGAGGTGTTACATGCTAGATCTATGTGGCATTGAGTCGGGTCCCGACAGCTTTGGTATCGAGCTTGATCGCTCAGAGGATTACCAAGCCAAACTGGTCAAGTTGAGTCTAGAAATGCTTTAGTTATATGTAGGGGAATTGATTGTGGGATGGAATGTAAGGCTCTTTTTACTCCTTATACCACATGGCCCTCTGATCTGAGTCATCCTCTTCTCTTCTACGGGGATTAAGAACTAGGCCTTCCCATCTATCTATCAGATGACGGTTACTAATCCATAGACCTATAGAATTGTTAGTTTCAAATTTCAGCTCGCTTTTACTACTCGTATGTTCATAATCTGCTGGTCTCAAACCTTGATATTGTGATATTAAGTGGCTATGCCACCATTTTTGTAGCATGTCTCCAATCTTTTGAGCATTTACACCGTTATGTTTGTCTCGAGTCATCCTGTGTTTCTAAATAGTCCGATGCACTTGCAAATTCTTTTCCTCTGGTTTTGATGCTCCTTTGAGCCAGGTTAATCACACTAAATGCTGAGTTGAGGTATTCTATTGCCTCGACATATATGTTGGAGTTATTATTATGACCCTAGGTGTCTTAGGGGATCATCTAGTTCTAGCCATGATTTGTATCCCAGTGTGATGACTCTGACCAACATTCTCGAAAGCATCCCGTGATGCCATCTAGTTAGTAGGTATTCTATTCCTAGGTTTTGAACCCGATATTCACCCTACTCAATTCATGTTGATAGTGTTTGCTCGTTCCTTTAGGTTATTAGTAACCTTTGCGATAGTCCTCGAGCTTCGTGGTATATCATTCTTCCAAATACCATGAACTACTTATGGCAGCAGTTCCTCGTTGAACCAAAAGATCACAACAAAAGTGCTCTCGATGAATTATCGATTCTATATTGTGACTCGCCATTTCTACCTTCCGCATGGATTATCCGGAAGAAATTTGTTGAACTTCGCTCGACATACTAATCTATGCATCCACAATTCAGAAAATCATATGTTCCTTTGAGTTGTCCCCTTTAGTTGTATACCGACCTTCGCCTATCGATTGATAGTCAAGAGTAGGCTTGCATTCGCTTATCGATGCCTATTACTCTTGTGGTCCGCAAGCTCATTCTATCCGAATGACATGGAGAAACGAACTCCAGTACCTTGTCCATCTCCAGGATTGGGTCAAAGTAGTCGACCGCAGATCAAATTGCTAATTTAGCTTTTGCTCTGTTCTACCTTGGAGTATTACCATCTTTATATCAAGAATGTCGTCGGAATTGCACACCATCCTATGAACTCTTGATATAGTGATACTTCTTGCCATCATTGTTCATTCCTTGGTTTCCGTGTTATTATAACCGGAATGCCGACAAGTGAATCGTGGTGTGTGAAATCAATACTGCTGGCAACTCCGTTGCTTGGTAGTTGAATGGACGATAACCTCATTCCTACCGTGGTGATTATTGAATCGTCACCCTAAGGTTGATTGTGCTACCTAGTCCTTATTTCCGGTGCACTCTCCGATCAATGAGTTAGGATCTTGTCAAACCCTCGCTCTTTTGATCATATCATCTTGCCTCGAAAAGCAAGATTGTTCTCGTGCTTAGTAGCATATCGGTGGCTCGTGATTCTTCAATGTCTTCTGAGGTATCACCAGATGTCACCCGACCGCTATGTTGAGCTTCGTGATCAAGTTGGTTTTCAAACCACCCCTTCTCCAAGAATCCGTGTTGGATACCCCGAGCTGGTTGGTTGCTTAAACAACAACTTGGAGAGTTGGAAGATAAAAGCTTGTCCGACTTGGTTCATGTTAAGGGATATCTTGTGTGAGTGTGAAGAAAGAAGATGTCTTCATCGATTGATCCTCGTGACCAGTTGTTGGAGCTAATGTCTTGCCAAAACTTTGATTTGAGTATGGGCTATCCTCAAGTCAACTCAGAACCAACGGTGTTCGTAATGTTGTCTTACTCGTGGATTTTCCTCGAGCATACACCATTATGTCTTTTGGGTCCGACCAATACTATCACCTTGTTCACATAGTTATGGAATTCCATCTCCATGGGAGTCCTGGATAAATTGCTGTTGAGCCCATCGACAACATCCTTGTCTTCTCCATAGTTTTGTTGAACATTAAGCTAGTGTTGGAAATTTTTAAAGCATTTGTTCATGCTAGCTCATGAAGCATATGTTCGGATGTAAGAAGTGACTCTCTAGTTCATGTACATTTGATGCAAGCCGTGAATTCGAGAAAGTCAATGTTGCTTCCTTTGGAATCATCCCAAATCAGTCATGCATACGCATTTAAGTATTCTATGGTTTGGTAGATTAATTACCTCCACTCCATATGTGTTCCTAGCACACCAAGCCACCGATTGATTTGTTCAAGGAGAAGAAGTTCCTTCAGAGGCTCGAGACTTATGCCGTGATTTCGATATCCTCGATGATGGTTTCCTCCTGAAATTACTAGTGTTTTATTATAAGACTACTATGTGGTCATGCTTGTCTTGGACAGCGTGTTCACAGTGTTTGTAGCGTAACCAGCTCATGTTTTGGAGTTCGCTATCGTAGTTCATTTCCCGAGAATCTCGCGATGTCATCTCGTCGATTTGTGTTGCAAACTTTCATTTTTCTTTCTAGACTCGATGAGTCTGGATTATTCTGACACCAACCAGATCTGAATCTCAGGCAGATATGATGGTTGGAACATTTTCCAAGAACTATAATATTGGTCTCGCGATAACCGGTAAAGTGGATGTCGGCCAACACACCCCACCGAAGACCTGCTATTGTAGTATCTTGATTGAGAAAGTTGGCCACCTTCCCATAAGGACTTTGTAGTATTTACTCCTAGTTGTGCCTTATGATTTTGTGTTTCAAGTCCGACCTTTACTTGATGTTCTAGATGCCGCACCATCCAATGAATGGGATACGTTAGTACATCAAGGAGGACATTAGAAGCGGAGTGCTAAGTGTCTCTATCAATCATCCAGATTTTGTCCCTTTGTTTCGCTTAAGGTGAAATCTGAGAAAGTATTATTTTTCTTTGCATCCGCATCGCCCATCGTTGTTCATCATGGTAGTATGTTGTGTTGTCAAGACCCTTGACACGGATGTTGGTAAAACCTTGATGAATATGGAAGTGCTCAAGTTCTTGAGAGCACGACAAGCACTATGTATTATCACCGCACTAACCGAATTGTTCCTAGTCTTTTTGGTTATGCTATAACCACTCCTATAGTGGAATCACTCTCTACTGTTGAGCTTCTCCCTAGTTACCAAAATCATTCCTTATGTTGTCTTCAACAAGGTAATCCACATCATCCAACCTGGCCGAGAATGTCTTTCCTTTGGACTCCTTCAAATGATCGATTGTGAATTGCCTTAGGCTGGTATAAAGAGTTTCAATGATCTCTAAATCAAATATAATTCTTTTTGTCACTTAAGGGGATATATCTTCGAGTCACCTTCCCTAAGGTGCATCATTATGGTGTCATGTCAAAATAACTCCTCGCTACATTGACAACCGTTCACCACCCTCTTAGGTGTGGAATTGTTGTCTACCTAGTGAACCTTCGTCATCTGTTCCACTCCATTCCTCTAGACGTATGCCTTGTATCTCAGCTTGAGAGATGTTTTTTTTACTCATCCCGCGAGCTGATCCTAAGTTGTTCGATCTTCGAGAAGATCGATCCTTCTAGAGTTTTCTTTCTCCTCTTGTTGTCATGTCGATTAGAGTTCTTAGAGCAAGACATCAAGATAATGATGGTGAGCTTAATCAACGCTCGCTTGAAGTGCACCCCGGATCGTGAAGGTTGTGTTCGCTTATGCCCCCCTTCGCCTTACCTTCACGCTTGAATCTCGGACGAGATTCTTGTTTAGTGGGGTGAGTTGTCACATCCCTAGTTTCGACAATGCCTAGTGCATGCATTAGAGTGTTGCATCATGTTTAAATTTCATTTAAAACCTGAAATGGGAATGACAGTAACTCCCAAATTCTCTCAATCAACTAGGGTTTACTAAAAATATTTTCAATGAACCTGAAATGCCTTTCTAAATGTCCATCATTTTTGTCTTGGTTCGTAACCTCCGCCAAAAGTGATGCACAATTTCCTAGGTTATCCTAAGGTCTTTGAATTAAATCATAATTATTTGAATTTGGGCATTTAAAATTATATAAAATATTTCAAATGCTCAAAAATCTCCAAACTAAAATGTTTCATGTTGGAAATAATCCAGCTATGGGCCAGAGTAGTTTGGTGAATTTTAGAACCTTTAGGTATTTTTAATAATTCAACAAAGTTGCGAAAAATAGAAAAGGAAAATAATGTAAATGTAAAATAACAGAAAGACTTACTGGCGCCGCTAACCGCCCACCTGCGGCCCAGCTCAACAGGCCGGCCAAAGGTGCTTGTCGCCAGCAGCAGCAGGTGCTCGACAGCGAAAGCACCGCATGGGTGCACACGACCTGCCGCCGCCTCGCTGCTTCTCGCCGCATTAACGCCGTGAATCACTCCCCTCTCTCCTGTAACCCCCAGACGCCTCCTCTCCTCTCCAGCTCCTTCCCTCAAGCCCCCACCATGGCCGATGCCACCGCTGCGTTCCACGTCAGAGCTGCGGCTCCCCGCCGCCTGCGGCGTCTTCTCGTCAGGTCTCAGAGCTCCGCCGCCCACTTGCCGAGCTACCCGAGCCCTGCAGTGCTCACGAGGCCCGAGTCCACCGCACCGACCTCGCTGAGTTCGCTGTCGCCGAGATCCCTTCAACGCTGCCGCCGCCTCGCCCCCGACCTCGCCGGAGGCCTCTACGAGTGCCCAGTGAGCCTAGCTACCCTCCTACCCTTCCTCCTCGCCCCGAGCCGTAGCCACCGCGACGAAGATCGACCGCACGCGCCGCCAGGACCACGTCGCCGACGTGCCTCCGCTAACCACCCACCACCTCACCTTGTCCAACGATTCAAGACGCCCTGGCCGAGGCTAACTGCACTCCCGCGACTCACCGCAAGACACCCCAGCCCGAGTTCGCTCTCACCAACTCCGGTGGCCAAAAGCCGCCGCCGCGCCAACTCCGCCACCCCGACCCCAACGGATTCTCGCCAAGAGCCGCGGCTCGCCCTCGCCCACTCGATGCCCTCCGCGGCTCGCTTGGTTGCCGAACGCCAAAATCACTTCCATCCCGCTGCTGGCTTGCCGGGCGCTAAACGCCGGCAGCCGTGTCGATTTTGACCACGGTGGGCCCCGCCGACTCCGCTGAGTCAATGACGGTGGGGCCCCTTCGCTAATTACCAGATCAGTTTAAACTAAATTAAATTAGTTAATTAGCCATCGACACGCGGGACCCACAGTCAGTTTGACTCGACCAGCCTGCTGACCTGATGACGCCAAATATGCCGACGCAATAATTCCTTTCTCGAATTTAAATAAATCTTAAATGATTTAATATATTCGTAAAATTGCCTAAACTTTTAAAATTCATATAAAATCAACCGTAGCTCCAAATCAAACAAATTATATATGAAAATTATCGTAAAAATTCAAAGAATCCATCTGTACCATTTTCATGCATGTTTGAACAATGATTGTCCTCTGTTTTGGACAAAACAAATAAAGGGCATTTAAATAATCATATATGGAGTTGGAATTTGAATCATGTATTCAAACCAACTTCATTTAAATCATAGCTAGGTGCATTAGCTCAAATCACAGCATATTGCCATGTCATGATCATGCATCATATTGTAGCATTGCATTGATTGTGTTCTTCTCGATTGCGGTGTTCGTCCCTCTCGATAGACATGGTTCCGACGACGAGTTCGATAACACCGATGAAGAACTATATTATCTTCGAAGTTCCGTGCAAGCAAAACCCCTTGTTCATTCCGACATAATCCTACTCTCTCGCTCCTGCTCTCTTTACTGCATTAGGACAACAACGAATCATTTGTTACTTGCATGTAGCTGAACCCTTTATCCTTTGCATGGCCTGTCATTCCACAAGAATAGATGAAACCCACTAGCATGAGTAGGAGTTGTTTGAGCCTGTTATGCCTACTCATTCATGCTTGTTTGTCATGCCTGCTATCGCTTAGAGTTAGTCAGTCCGATTCATCGGGAATGAATCGAGGTGTGTGAACATGTCCTCATCAGATGTGAGTTAAGTGTGTGAACACGCTTTGGTAAAGGTATCGTGAGAGGCCATGTAGGAGTACATGGTGGGTTGTCTCATTGAAGCCGCCCTCGAACTCGAGTTCTGTGTTTGTGATCCATGATTCAGCTACTACCATGCATTGGGCCCTCAAATATGACCCCGCCGACTTCTTATTCACCCTTGTCCTCTCGGCCCAGAGTTGCAAGTAGTTTTTGGTGTTTGTAGTATGTCGGAGGCCAGGCGCAGGCCGACCGTAGGGGTGGGCTGTGATGCGTAGGCACGTGGTCGGTAAACCGGGCGCCTGTTGGTGTCACGGAACCCTGCTCACATCGCTTGGGGCTGTGAGCGAAACCGCCGAACTCCTCCTAGATGGAACCCAAATAGGCGATAAACCCGACTAGGGACTTGAGTGTTTAGGTAGGTCGTGGCCGACACCCACGCTGGGCTTCCGCTGAAGGTTGCCGAGTACATGTCGTAAACGGCGTAAGTGGTGAGAACGTGTGAAGAAGTACACCTTGCAGGGTTAACATCATCTATTCAATAGCCGTGTCCGCGAAAAGGACTTCGGGTTGCTTATATCAGTTCATAGACAAGTGAAAGTGGATACTCTAAAATACGCAAGATAAGCGTGAGTGCTATGGATGGCGCTCTCGTAGGGAGACGGAGCGGATCCATAGTGGTGTATTGATATGGTGAATTTGTGGACTCGTAGCGCCACCTCAAAAGAGTTACTTGCAAATGTAGTTTAGGATAGCCACCGAGTCAAAGCTGGCTTGTCATTGTTAAACTCCACCATCCCCTTTGTTGATAATGATGCATATGTAGTTAGTTCTCGATGTAAGTCTTGTTGGGTACATTTGTACTCACGCTTGCCTATTTTATGTTTTTGCAGAGACTTCAGCCTCGCTAGTAGTTCCACGTGACTTCGACGCTTAGCTTGTTACCTCAGCTACGATCTTGTGCCCCGGCAGATCTCGGTAGATAGTCGCTTTTCAGCTTTTTTCATTTATAGATGTCTCAGATTCGGACATGATAGCTTCCGCTTGTGTTTGATTTGTATGTTCAATGTTGGGTCGTGAGACCCTCGTTTGTAATATCTCGCTCCTCGAGCCTAATGAATAAATACTTGAGTCGAGAGTCATGTTGTGATGCCATGTTGTATTTGCACATATCGAGCATATTGTGTGTATGTTATTGAAATGCTTGGTATGTGTGGGATCCGACTATCTAGTTGTTTATCTTTAGTAGCCTCTCTTATCGGAAATGTCTCCTAGTGTTTCCACCGAGCCATGGTAGCTTGCTCCGCTCCGAACACTTAGGCTGGCCGGCATGTGTCCTTCTTCGCTCTCGGTCTGTCTCTTCGGGAAATGTCACGATGAATACCAGAGTCCTCGTTAGCCCGCCATGCCCGGTTCACCGAGTCCTGCTAGCCTGCTACAGCCTGGATTCGTCATTGCCGACCGACACGCTCGATGCCGGGTCATGGATGCCTGTCCTCGTAAGTCTGTGCCACTTGGGGTTTACGACTAGCCATGTCAGCCCGGCCTTATCATCTGGATGCTAGCGACATCGCATATACGCAGCTAAAAAAGGCTAAACGGTCCCGGCAAAGGTAAGGCGACACCCGTGGGAATACCGTGCGTGAGGCCGCAAAGTGATATGAGGTGTTACATGCTAGATCTATGTGGCATTGAGTCGGGGTCCTGACACCATCCGAGCGGGAAAAAGGGCCAGACTCCGAGGCGACTGACAGAGAGTCAAGGGCTCCCCCCCTTCGGTGCAGGTCCCGCGCTCTTCGCCTCTCTCTGAGTGATGACGACGAGGATGATGACGAGCAGGGTGGTGGGAGCTTGCCCCCGATCCCGAAGAAGGACAGGACCGGGCTGATCCCCCGCGTGTCTGCCCCGGCCCCGAGGCGATCCGCAGACGCGCCTCCTGCTCCCAAGCTCCTTGGGGCTGATCCTTGTAGCCAGCTCTCGGGCTTCATGTACGGCCGGAGGCTGCTCGAGCCCGCGAGCGATGACCTGTAAGTGCTTGATTCCTGCCCTGTTTCTTGTTCTGTTGCTGAGGCTTGATGTTCGTATCTCTCGGCTAGGTTGGCGCCTGCGGCGAAGAAGTCGAAGGGAGCTCCTGAGGTTTCCTCCGGGGCAGCGCCTCTGCCCGCGAAAGAAGATGACCATGACGCACGGGCCTCTCCAGCCCGGGCGTCCTCGCGAGGCCTGGCTGAGCCGGCTGGGGCGAGCTCAACATGGCCCAAGCGACTCCCGAGGTGCCCTTGCCTGATGCTGCCACCATAGCCGTTGGGGCGCAACAGGCTCCACCTCAGGATACTGTGGTCACGCTGCCGTCTTCTCCTCCTACTCCACCGACTATCATTTCCGACCTCCTACTGCTCGATCGTCTGCTGCCGAATCGACCATTTATGCAGATCTTCGGCGCCCCTCGTTTAGTGGCCGAGGGTCTGGAGCTGGCTTCTGGCTGGATTCACTCCGATGCTTCGATTCGGGCGGCGCTGGTCCAGGCCTCGACGGCTTGCGACGAGGAGAAACAGGCCGTCCTTGGGGCGAAGGCTGCTCGCGATGCCGCCTTGGGGGAGGTGGCTAATGTACGAGGTCACTACAAGGCGCTGGAGAGCAAGCTGAAGGGCCTGCAGGACCAGCTCGCCGAGGAGACCCGCCTTCGCCAAGAGTAGGAGGAAAGCATGAAGGCTCGCGAGGCAGCCGTCAAAGATCGGGACGCCAAGCTCAAGAAGCGCCATGACCGCCTGGGCGCGCTGGAGCAAGAGTTGGAGGCGAGGAAGGTCGACCTGGACGCCAAGGCACGGGTTCTTGCCGAGGATCGCGTGGCCTTCGCGGAGATGGAGGAGAAGGCTCGTACTTCGCTGAAGACGCTTTATGAGATCGGCCTGGAGAGCCCACTGGCCGGTGACGAGGACGGCCCCGCCAAGCTGCTTCCCTTCCTAGTTCGTGCTCTTGAAGATGTCACCCTTGGCCTTGGCCCTACGGCAGAGGCCGAGGCACATGCCTTGTCTTCTGCAGCGCTGACGCGGGTCCTCACCAACGTCTATCTTCACGACCCCAACATCAACCTCGACAGCCTGCTGGAGCCAGTGAGCGGCGAGCTTCGCTGCCGGGCTGGCAGTGAAGGGTCGTAAGGAGGCTCTCACTGGGAAGTTCCGGCCTTCAAAGACTAAGGCGGGCGGGCGCTGCCGGCCCTACAGCTCCACCATCTTGGCAAGTGACTCCATCGTGACTCCTGTCCCGCTTAATTCTTGCAAGATGTACCATGCCTCGGGAGGCGTTAAACTTGCATTTGGTGTTGTGATGACAAGATGGACTGTAATATTTGCTTTTGAATTCCTTGAAATTTGTGCTATTCCTTCCTACTTGCTTATGTTCTACGCCGCAGAGTCTGCCTCACAAGATACCTCCAGCTGCTAGCCCCGACCGAAACCAGATCGGACCAAGGAGGAGGGGCTACGTGAAGTTAGGCTCCTAAGTCACGATGCTCAGAGTCCCCTTGGCGCCGAACAGCAAGTAGGGAGGCGAGATGTGGGATGACTCTTAGGAAGGTGAGATGGGGGTGGATCTACCGTTCTACGTCTACAGAGCCCGCCCCGCGATACCTCATCCGCCGTTAGCCTTCGAAGTAAGGAGGAGGGGCTACGTGACCAGTTAGGCTCCGAGTCGCGATGCTCAGGAGTCCCCTTGATGCTCAAACGGCCTCGACCTTGGCTCCGCCGGGAGGACGGCGGACGAAACAGGCCCGGGGCTCTGGCTGGGCGGCGGCGTCTCGGGCGTGACCAGCGCAGCCCCTCAGTGCTCAGCCCTGCTGCACTCCCAAGGAGGCGCTATGATGAGGGTAGACACTGAGCCTGCTCCTCGAGGTTGATGCGCCCGGGCCACCTCGCTTGTTTATCACCAGCTGAGCATAGCGCTCAGATGTAGACGGCATAGCCGCTTCTCGGCAGTGTCGTCAGCCATCGTGGAGCATGGTGCTTCCACTGGTGCGTGGGAGGGGGCTCTCCTCCGGGAGGAGCCCCCGGGGTGTGTACAACCCCGCCCTGACACATGGCTGGCACGGTAGGGCCTGACGAGTTGTATCTGGGCACCCGGGAGCCAGCGCGGGACTCACGGGGCCCTACCTCAAGGCAGGTTGTGCCTGGCACTGGGCCTTATCTTGGGGTGTGTTCCTGCAAGTTTGGCTAGATGCCAAAGCTCTACGTCCTTGGGTCCCGGCCCTCGAGCTGGTCTCAGCCGTCGCTGGTATGCCAGGTCGCGATGCCGTGGACAAGACCAGAGGGTGAGGGCTGGAGAGCCGGTAGGAGCCCTGAGTCGCGATGCTCAGGTACCCCCAATTTAACGCACAAGCTTGGTTAGTTGTCGGAGCTCTACGTCCTCGGGTCCGGGCCCTCGAGCTGGTCTCAGCCGTCGCTGGTATGCCAGGCGCGATGCCATGGACAAGGCCAGAGGGTGAGGGATGGAGAGCCGGTAGGAGCCCTGAGTTGCCATGCTCAGGCACCCCCCCTTTAACGCGCAAGCTTGGTTAGATGTCGGAGCTCACGCCCTCGGTCCCGCCTCGAGCCTGACTCAGCTGTCAGCCGGTATGCCAGCGCGATGCCATGGACAAGGCCAGAGGGTGAGGGCTGGAGAGCCGGTAGGAGCCCTGAGTTGCGATGCTCAGGCACCCCCCCTTTAACGCGCAAGCTTGGTTAGATGTCGGAGCTCTACGTCCTCGGATCCCGGCCGTCGAGCTGGTCTCAGCCGTCGCTGGTATGCCAGGCGCGATACCATGGACAAAGCTAGAGGGTGAGGGCTGGAGAGCCGGTAGGAGCCCTGAGTCGCGATGCTCAGGCACCCCCCTTTAACGCTCAATCCTCCGACATCCAGGAAGAAAAGGAGCCACGGACAAGCACCAAATAACAAGCATGATGGGTCGAAAGCATGGCCCTAAGATAAACACAAGAGGGGTACACGCCGCTGGGTCTGACCCGAGCGACTTGGGGATAATGCAGCCCGAGGGGTGCCCCCAACAAAGTAAGCTAAGAACACGAGCAAAAGGGATACACGCTGCAGGGACGGACCCACGCGACCTGGGAATGATGCAGCCCTAAGGGCGCTCCCAGCTGGAATTGAAACTTGGAAGATGTCACCTGATGATGTTGGGACGAAGGGGTATTGGTGTAGCAGGTTCGGTGGGCTGCGGGAGTCGATCCTCACGAGCCCCCAGGCCCTGGGACCTCGGGAGGCTCCGGAGGCACGCGTGGCTCCTCGCGGACCATCCCCATCTACGCCGGGGCTGCGGATCGCCTGACCTCTTGAGCCTCCAGGATGGCCCTCATGATGCGCTGGTACGCAGCAGCCGCGTTCGGGAAGCCATAAGGCATGCGAACGTAGCTGTGGGGCGGACCTTCGCAGCGCCCCATTAGCGAGGGCCAGAGGCGCTCCTAAGAAGCGGCTCGGTTGAGCCCTGGGATGTCGATGCAGACGCGCAGCCCACCATCCTCGCCTGGACGGGGGGCGACAGCGGGTAAGCGGCGGCTGCCTCTCATGACTCGTGACTCCTGTAGCTCCTGAATGGCCTTGTAGACGAACTCCTGAGGGTTTGGCCCTCCTTGCCTTGCTCCTTCTTGAGGGAGACGTGCTTCGAAACACGCCTCCAAGTGATGCCCAAGCCTCCCTCGTGACCTTGGCGAGGTCGGCGGCCCTCCAGGGTAGAGCCCCCGAGCCCTGCCTGAGGAGGGTGCCGGGCGCGCTTCGCTATGCAATGGAAGGAGGTTCCCCCTGGGCAGGCGCGGGCCCTGAGTGGCCTGCCTCCTAAGGGGCCGGGCCGGACGATGTCTTCTTCTTCTTGGGGGCGGCCGCAGGAAACTTCCTGCTTCCGTGATCCGGGTCTTCCAGTGATGCGGTCTGAAAGGCTCGTTCCAGGGAGCACGCCGTGTCTTTCTCTTCGTAGGGCACCGTGATGACTCCGCCACTCCCTGGCATCTTGAGGACGCCAGTATGCCAGTGGTGGGTTACGGCCATGAACTTGGCCAGCGTGGGTAACCGAGGATGGCGTATGCACGGCAGTGAATGTGGGTGACATCAAGTCGATGAGCTCGTGCGGTAGTTGTCGCGTGCTCAAGGTGACAGGAGGCGGACCTGCCTAATCGGGACCGTGGAGCCGTCGGTGACTCCGGAGAAAGGCTTGGTTGCTGAAGCTGATTGTAGGGCACTTGGAGATTGTTGAATGTTTCCACGGACAGATGTTGAGCCCCGCCCCGCCATCGATGAGGGTCCCGTGACTCAGCACGCTGTCGATGATTGGGGAATAGAGCATTGGGAGGACCCGGGCCAGGCGCAAGACTTGAGCTGATCCGCCGAGCTGAACGTGATGGTGTACGCCGACCACCGAGAGGCGCTGCTGGCCTCGAGCTTGGGGAGGATCTGCATTTTTCATGCGCTAACCGCTTGAAGATGCGCTGAGAGGTGGGCCCGAGCTCCGCCCAGATGCGCGATCGCACGGGCTCGGAAGCCCCCACCCCCTCCCCGATGACGGTCCTCTCCTTGGCTGCGGCGATTGGAGGGAGGCTCTGCTGCCTTGCAGCGATCTCGCGAGGCTGATCCTCCACCTTGGCGAGGGCCGCTGGTTTCCGTGCCCCTGATTCCTTCCTCCTCGACCGTAGCCCCGGTCGCTGCAAGCCGACATCGGCGGTCCTTCCTTCTCGCATGGCTCGGAGCTCTTGCCATTCATTGGTGTGGTGGTGTGGAGGACGGATACACGCAGCACGGCGCTGCCCTTGAAGATTCGGCTGATCCTCGAGCCCGCAGCCCCTTGCTCTTTCACGCCTTGGCCTTGGGTTTCTTCTCTTCGGGTCTGCGGCATGCAGCTCGAGGAGGGAGAGACGTCTTCCTCAGCCCCGGGCGACTTGGTCGCCAAGTTGAACAGCTCCAAGGAAGTGCATGTGTCTTCATGCATCGCCAGCCTCCTTCATCTTGACGTCACAGAGGCCGCTCGGAGAAGGCTGAGATGATGGCCTCGGTCACCTTGGGAATCTTGAGGCGCTGTTGTTGAAGTGTCGATGTATCGCAAGGCTTCCCCGGTTGCTGCTTGATGTGGCGATGTCGCCACGGCGGGTGGCCGGTCACAGTACCCGAAGTTGGCGGCGAAGCGGTGCGATCTCGCCCCAGAGGATATCGTGCTCGAGCTGTGTTCAGAGCCGTGCAGCCCCGCCCTGAGCGCCTATGGGAAACCAGTTCGCCATGACCTTCTCGTCTGTGTTGGCAGCTTCAATGCCCAGCTCGTAGAGCTGGAGGAACTCTATAGGGTCGGCCATGCCGTCGTAACGAGGAGGAAGGTCTGGCTTGAACTTGCAGGGCCACGCGACGCTGCGCAGCTCGGTGGTGAAGGCACGGCAGCTTCTTTGCAGGGCTACGGAGGCCTTGGGTGACGAAGAGCTTGGTCTGCGGGTCCCTGCGCGCGGTTGGGAGCAGCTGGGTCTTGACGTGCTGGAGCAGGAGCTCGGTCGCGACGAGCCGGAGCGGAGAGTGCTCGGCAGCAGCTCGTATGCTGGACTTCTTGGCAGCTCGCTTGCTGCGCTGGCACCTAACGGAGCGGGTTCCGCCAGGCCACGCGCCTCGGGCCAGGCGCCTTGAGGGGAGGCGGCTAAGGCGCCCGAGCTTGCCGCCTCGCAAGCAGACGGGCGCCGCGGCAGCGAGAAGGACGCGCGGGGAGCTTTCGCGCGCGACGAGCTCGTGACTCGGTCGAGCCATTCTTCGTAGACGTCGTCGACGGGACGGTAGCGCAGGAGCTCGTTTGCCGCGATGAGCGCAGCTCGAGCTCATGGCCGCGCGGGGTGCGCGGGACGAAGAACCAGCTGGGGTGAGCGAGGGTGTAGTAGTGCGGCCGTCTCGCCTCATGGATGGATTCTGGGACGATGCTTGCTGCTCATTCCCCGCTGGGCCGGTGGTGGCGTTGACGGCAGGCGACGGGGAACGACGAGGGTGCCCACCGACGGGAGCCATCTGGGCGACACGGGAAGCGAGGGTGGCTCGTTGCTCGGCGCGGGTCCGACGAGCGTGAGACATGGATGCGATGGTCGGAGAAGAACAGGGCGACGGAAGACGAATTCCGGCGCACCCCTACCTGGCGCGCCAAATGTCGGATTTGGTCCGCGCACTTCTTTGAGGTTCAACTCTAGGGTGTGCATGAGATTTTGCCCCTACCTACCTGCTTCCCGCCGGCTCACGAGATCTAAACGACGAAAGGAACAACACAAGGGACACAGGTTTATATCTTGGTTCAAAGCCACCATTATGGTGTAATACCCTACCCAAAGGTGTGGTGTGTTGGATTGCCTCTTGGGCTGATGATGAACACACAGGAAGAACAGCCTCGTGAGGGTCTGTTTGCCTGCAAGCGATGAACTGCTAGGAGGAGTTCAGTCGCTCTATCTACTGGTTTCATGGTGAGGATCCAGATGCCTCTATCTCTGCGTGTCCGTGTGTGTCTACCTTGTGGGTGGCTAGTCCTATTTATAGGAAAAGGCCCTGGGCCACTTCTCAAATATTGAGCGGGAAGGGCGCCAACAATTGGCCATTTTGAAGGGGAAAAACAACGTGGAAAGAGCAGCCGTGAGCAGTATTAGCAATAGCAAGCAGCGGCAGCACGCAGAGGCAGCAGCAAGCAGCATAAGGCAACAGCGGCCGAGCAGGGCGCGGCCCAGGTGGGCGCTAGCGCGCATGGGCACGCTGCCTGGAGCGGCCAGGGCACGAGGCAGGGGAGCCAGGGGCACGGGTTAGCTGCAGTGGGCGCGAGCTCGGGCGGAGGCGGCGCACAATGTCTATGGCGATGGAATCAAAGGGGAAACAGGGGGATCGATGTGGTGCTCACCGGGGAGCACAAAGGGTGGCTCAGCGATGGCTTAGGAGTAGTAGAGGCGGCGGATCGACGGCGGAGGTGGTGGTGCCCAAGGAAGAAGAAGGCATCGATCCCGTCGATGCAGGGCCTCCCGGTTTGAGCTCGTGGCGGTAGTCGATGCAACGGAGGACGGCGAACCTCCTGGACGTCCCCAGGTGGCGCGAGGAGCATCAGTGGCTACAACAATGGGGCGGCCAAGGCTATGGCCGCGCTCGGGCGACGGAGAAAAGGAAAGAGAGAGCGGGCGAGGGAGATGGGGCGAGTGAGGGAAAGGGAAAAGTGGCACTAGGGTTTCTAGGGGAGGGCGCCGGCGTAGTTATGTAGGCGAGGGGAGGCCATGGATGCCCGGCACGTGCCCACGGCCATGGGTTGGCCTCCATGATCCCCTAACTGTCTCCCGTAGCGCGAGGAGAGAGACAAGTGGGGGATGTGGGCTGGGCCTTTTACAGGGAAAAGGAATGGACCAGAGTGCACAAGGGTTTTCTTGCCTTTTTTTAAAACATTGTCTCGGCTTTTGCATTTAAATAAAATAGCAAACGATTTTTATTTGAGTTAAAACTTGGCACGTAGTTATAGTACAACAGTCCAAGACCACACAGAAGGTTTCTCGTCATTTGGAAATGTAAAGATATTTGCTAATTTTGAAAAGGCCAAAATAATTGTTGCATGACCATTTATTAATTTCCTAGGAATTACTTGGTGATTCAAATGAGGTTGGTTACAACATGGCAATGATCAGGTGAATTTTTACAATAATGCGAACATTTTAGTTTTTTCTGTTCTGAAGAAATATCATTTTGATTTTGTTTTAATCCCTTTGAATTTCAGCGGGACTGAATCATCACAAGGTTAACAACAGTAATTGTGGTGATGTGGCATCATTAGAAGGGGATTACTATAGCTTAATTATCCGGGCGTCACAATTCTCCTCCACTACAAGAAATCTCGTCCCGAGATTTAAGGGGGGGGGAGTAAGGGGGAAAGACTCGGGAAGGACGGAGCTCAACACAAGATAGGTACCTGGGGGCTATCTTAGTGAACGTGGCATAGAGGCATCTGTCGAGTTGAAATTCAAGAAAGTCATCAAGAGCAAGGTAAGAGGGTGCAATAAGAAGCTTCAATCGGGTAGGCAAGCGTTCGTTGCCTGAAACAGATGGTGAAAGGGGTTTAGAGCAATGGGAATAGGTATTGCGTCTGATAGCAGAATAGATCATTAGGAAGGGGGCTCGTGATTTACATACGAAGCCAAGTGCAAAGAATATTTTAGAGTCAATGTTGTACAGGAGAGTCAGCTTTCGATCCTGTGGAACTGTGGGTTATGAGCCCACCATGTGGGTTAAAAGCAGGAAGGCTGCTAACATTTTGTACAGATAGCAAGGCAGGTCAGAGGATAGCCTGTCAGTTATGTTGGCAACAACGCTGGTACCAAGGGCGAGGGACGAAGAGAACCATTTTCCTGCTCGTTAAGACGAGGCGGACCAATAGGCAAAGTTCTCGTCCATCGGTGGCTACCGGAATGTCATCTACAATAGTAACAAGGTCTTACCAACAGAGTTGTACACCGAGGTGTTTACATAAACAGGGTATTATCACTGCTTAGATATGTTAGGTTACAAGAAATGTTAAACAAAGCAATGGAGACTTGAATGAGTTATTGGTGTTCTCGAGTGTCTAACAACTCAGAACCCGTGGAAAATTTGAGTCAGCGAGAAATAATAGTTGATGAAGAACTCAAAAGAAGTTACCTAGCCCTCTGGTATTCTCGAGGTATCAGAGGTTAATACTCGAAGGTAGTCCAAAGTAGAGGTTGGATAGGTGAAACGATCTGAAAAAGACAAGTACTTTAACTTATCCGAGAAATGGAATCAAAGGAGAACAATCATGGTCGGAACCACAGTTGCAAAGAACTAAATATAGACACAAGATGAATTTATCACAAGAGGATTATTATTATAACAAGAAGCTTCCATGATAGGATGTACATCGTGTCCATGGGCATGAACACAAAGTTCAAAGTCGACTCCCACTTCTCCAATGCATAACTTTTCATTCGCTTCTCATTTTTGACGAAGTCGTAGTGTTGAGATTTTATCTGGCATAACACCAGTAGAGTGTGAGTCGTAGAAGTTTTCGGGTTCACAAAGATTTAGGAAAGACATGGATTCAACCCATAGGAACATCTTAGGATCATATACCACAAACTTCACGAGTGAATAACTCAAGCCCGGAAGCAGAGTATGGTTTACGAGAGCGGGGGATACAATTTACCAAAGGCATTGTGTATCCAAGGAAAGGCTCACAAGGTTATTGAATATGAAGGACGTTGTCAGATAAAATCCACAAAGGACCTGGTGGTCCACGAGGGATCTGATGTGAGCAACGGTACTCAACCAGAAGAAGAAAGAATGCAAGAAGGTCAAGTTATAGAAACAACTGACTAATTCAAAGCTCAATGCAAAGGAATATTTCCAAAACGGGGGATCCGAAAAAGAGGCTCTGATCAAAGACAAGTAAGTTGAATAGACTTAGGGCACAACCGATGGTTTCTGATTGGCTAAGAACTAGCTCATGTTCGGAAAGACGTCTGAGCCGGAAGATAATTTATAAGGGTGAACTAATGATTGCGACACAAACTTATCAAATCGAAAGACTCAAGATGATATTGACAAAGGACATCAATGGATACTGCTCGGCATATGTAATGAACCAGAGTGTAGGCAGGTAAGACCTTCTAGAGCAATAGGCGACAGAGCAACGAAAGCTCGGATTGTATTACAAAGTATCTTATGAAGCATAAGAATAACTGGGGATGAATGGATACTCGATAAGAGCGAGTAATTATCCATAGGGGTATTCATGCGGCAAGGACTGCAGGGCAGTAAGCATAAAGGATTCTCGGAACAACAGAGAGTATTTCAGGACATCTTGTAATAACAAGGGCAATTGGGGATGAAGGTATGAATGACAATTTTAGGTAGTTACCCATAAGGATTTATCGGTCATCGGGATCGCAACGCGAAGGGTACAAGGGACTTGGTAAAACATCGGAGAGTATCTTCAGGATCTTCTAGTGCACCAAGCAATCATCTGGAGTGAGGGGCTCTCCGGAAGAAAGTATTTACGAGATCCTAGAGTTAGAGTTAACAAAATCATTTAACTCGAATGGAAGAGAGATCAGATTCCTAGAGTATAGACGAGGAATAAAAGATCCTAATACCACCCAATTGGCAACGTGGGACCGTAAGCCACACAACCATGTTAGTAAATTAGTTTTTTTTTTCAAAGACTAGACACAACTTCGGCCAAGGAGATGGAAAGGGGGATCATACAGGCAGTCGGCTCTGATACCAACTTGTGACGCCCTCGATTCAACAGTACACTAATCATATACACAAATGTGTACGATCAAGATCAGGGACTCACGGGAAGATATCACAACACAACTCTAGACACAAACCAAAATAATACAAGCTTTATATTACAAGCTAGGGGCCTCGAGGGCTCGAATACAAGCTCGATACACAAGAGTCAGCGGAAGCAACAATATCTGAGTACAGACATAAGTTAAACAAGGATGCCTTAAAAATGCTAGCACAAAAGCAACACGATCGAAGAGGCAAGGCCTCCTGCCTGGGACCTCCTAACTACTCCTGGTCATCGGCGACCTTCACGTAGTAGCATCCATCGGTGTTGGCATCTGGCTCCAGGGATCCACCATCTGGTTGCAACAACTGGAAAAAAGAAAGAAGGGGAAAAAAGGGGGAGCAAAGCAACCGTGAGTACTCATCCAAAGTACTCGCAAGCATCGATCTATACTAAGTATGCATTGGTATCAAATGGAAGGGTTGTATCGTGGACTGAATCGTTGAATGCCGTAATAGAGGGGGAAGCCTAGCCTATCAAAGACTAGCATCTTCACGCAGCTCCGAGCATCTTGCAGCATGTAGAAGAGTAAAGAATAGCAGTTTATAATTAACAAGCATGTTGTAACATTAATGCCAGAGATCCTTCCTCGACTCATGCGAGAAAGCAACCTTTGAGCCACATACCTCAAGTATCCATTTGTAGTTGTATAAGATCGTGATATAAGTCTCTGAACGCCCATTACCGGGACACGTATTAGAATATATAATGAAGGAAATATGCCCTAGAGGCAATAATAAAGTTATTATTTATTTCCTCATATCATGATAAATGTTTATTATTCATGCTAGAATTGTAATAACCGGAAACATGATACATGTGTGAATACATAGACAAACATATAGTCACTAGTATACCTCTACTTGACTAGCTCATTAATCAAAGATGGTTATGTTTCCTAACCATAGACATGTGTTGTCATTTGATTAAATGGGATCACATCATTAGGAGAATGATGTGATTGACATGACCCATCCTGCTAGCTTAGCACTTGATCGCTTAGTATTCTCGCTATTGCTTTCTTCATGACTTATACATGTTCTCAGAACTATGAGAATTGTGCAACTCCTGCCACGGAGGAACACTTTGGTACTACCAAACGTCACAACGAATCGGGTGATTATAAAGGAGTACTACAGTGTTTCCAAGGTACATGTTGAGTTGGCATAATTCGAGATTAGGATTTGTCACTCCGATTGCTCTGGAGAGGTATCTCTGGGCTCTCTCGTAATACTCATCACCTAAGCCTTGCAAGCATGTAACTAATGAGTTAGTTATGAGATGATGTATTACTAAATGAGTAAAGAGACTTGCCGGTAACGAGATTGAACTAGGTATTGATACCGACGATCAAATCTCGCAAGTAACATACCGATGACAAAGGAACAACGATGTTGTTATGCGGTTCGACCGATAAAGATCTTCAGAGAATATGTAGGAACCAATATGGGCATCCAGGTCCCGCTATTGGTTATTGACCGAGACATGTCTCGGTCATGTCTACATTGTTCTCGAACCGTAGGGTCCGCACGCTTAAGGTTTCATGACAGCTTATATTATGAGTTTATGTATTTTGATGTACCAAGGTTGTTTGGAGTCCCGGATGAGATCACGGACATGACGAGGAGTCTCAAATGGTTGAGACATAAAGATTGATATATTGGACGGATATATGTGGACACCGAAAAGGTTCCGGAGAGTTTGGGAATATACCGAGCTCCGGAGGTTACCGAACCCCGGTGAAGAATATGGGCCTTATTGGGCCCTATTGGAGGGGAGGAGAAGGAGCAAGGAGGGGGCGCGCCCCCAAGCCCAATCCGACTGGGAGGGGGCCGCCCCCTTCCTTCTCTCCTTCCCTCTTCCTTCCTATTACTACTACTCCTTCCTTCCCTCCAACTTGATTAGAAAGGAGGAAACCTACTTGAGTAGGTTTCTCCCCCTGTGGCGCCCCTTGGGCCGCCACCTCCTCCCTCCCTCCTTATATATACGGGTAGGGGGCACCCTAGAAACACAAGTTGATCATTGAGATCGTTCTCAGCCGTGGTGCGGTGCCCCCTCCACGATATTACACCTCGGTCATATTGTAGCGGTGCTTAGGCGAAGCCCCGCGACAGAGAACATCAAGATCGTCACCATGCCGTCAGGTCGACGGAACTTCCCCGCGCCTCGCTGGATCGGAGATCGGGGTGCGCCATCGAGCTGTACGTGTGTCAAGAACTCGGAGGTACCGGAGTAACGGTGCTTGGATCGGTTCAACCGGAGGACATACGACTACTTCCTCTACGCTAGGTCAACGCTTCGCTTCATACCATACGAGGGTACATAGACAACACTCTCCTCTCGCTGCTATGCATCACCATGATCTTGCGTGTGCGAGGAAATTTTTGAAATTACTACGCTCCCCAACAAAGGGTATCGAGCCTAGGTTTTATGCCTTGATGTTATATGCACGAGTAGAACACAAGTGAGTTGTGGACGGTATAAGTCATACTACCTACCAGCATGCCATACTTTGGTTCAGCGGTATTGTTGGATGAAGCGGCCCGGACCGACATTACGATACGCTTACGCGAGACTGGTTCTACGGACGTGCTTTTGCACACAGGTGGTCTGGCGGTGTCGCTTTCTCCAACTTTAGTTGAACCGAGTGTGGCTAGCCCGTCCTTGTGAAGGTTAAAACGAGTCTATTTGACAAACTATCGCTGTGGTTTTGATGCGAGGTAGGAACGGTTCTTGCTAAGCCCGTAGCAGCCACGTAAAATTTTGCAACAACAAAGTAGAGGACGCCTAACTTGTTTTTGCAGGGCATGTTGTGATGTGATATGGTCAAGACGTGATGCTATATTTTATTGTGTGAGATGATCATGTTTTGTAACCGATGTTATCGGCAATCGGCAGGAGCCATATGGTTGTCGCTTATTGTATGAAATGCAAACGCCTGTAATTGTTTTACTTTATCACTAAGCGGTAGCGATAGTCGAGAAGCAATAGATGGCGAAACGACAACGATGCTACGATGGAGATCAAGGTGTCGCGCCGGTGACGATGGTGATCACGACGGTGCTTGGAGATGGAGATCACAAGCACAAGATGATGATGGCCATATCATATCACTTATATTGATTGCATGTGATGTTTATCCTTTATGCATCTTATCTTGCTTTGATTGACGGTAGCATTTTAAGATGATCTCTCACTAATTATCAAGAAGTGTTCTCCCGAGTATGCACCGCTATATAAAGTTCTTCGTGCCGAGACACCACGTGATGATCGGGTGATAGGCTCTCACGCTCAAATACAACGGTGCAAAACAGTTGCACACGCCGAATACTCAAAGTTATACTTGACGAGCCTAGCATATACAGATATGGCCTCGAACACGGAGACCGAAAGGTCGAGCGTGAATCATATAGTAGATATGATCAACATAGAGATGTTCACCATTGAAACTACTCCATCTCACGTGATGATCGGACATGGTTTAGTTGATTTGGATCACGTGATCACTTAGATGACTAGAGAGATGTCCGCCTAAGTGGGAGTTCTTAAGTAATATGATTAATTGAACTTAAATTTATCATGAACTTAGTACCGATAGTATTTTGCTTGTCTATGTTTGTTTGTAGATAGATGGCTCGTGTTGTTGTTCCGCTGAATTTTAATGCGCCTTGAGAAAGCAAAGTTGAAAGATGATGGTAGCAATTACACGGATGGGTCCAGAATCGAGGATTATCCTCATTGCTGCGATGTAAGAATTACGCCCCGAAGCACCGCCGGTGCCGTGCCTGCCGCCGATGCAACCGACGATGTTAAGAACGCCCGCAGAGCAAAGTCGATGACTACTCTATAGTTCAAGTGTGCCATGCTTTACGGCTTAGAACTGGTCTTCAACGACGTTTTGAACGCTCATGGAGCATATGAGATGTTCCAGAGTTGAAGTTAATATTTCAAGCAAATGCCCGGATTGAGAGATATGAAGTCTCCAATAAGTTCTACAAGCTGCAAGATGGAGGAGAATAGCTCACAAGGAGCATATACTCAAAATGTCCGGGTATAATAATCACTTGATTCAACCGGGAGTTAATCTTCCGGATGATAGCGCCATTGATGTAATTCTCCAATCATCGCCACCAAGCTACAAGAGCTTTGTGATGAACTATAATATGCAAGGGATGAACAAGACTATTCCCGAGCTCTTCGCGATGCCGAAAGCCATGGAGGTAGAAATCAAGAAGGAGCATCAAGTGTTGATGGTCAACAAGACCACTAGTTTCAAGAAGAAGGGCAAAGGGAAGAAGAAGGAACTTCAAAAGAACAGCAAGAAAGTTGCTGCTCAAGAGAAGAAACCCAAGTCCGGACCTAAGCCTAAAATCGAAAGTGCTTCTACCGCAAGCGATCGACACCGGAAGCGGAACTGCCCCAAGTATTTGGCGGATAAGAAGGATGGCAAAGTAAACAAAGGTATATGTGATATACATGTTATTGATGTGTACCTTACTAATGCTCGCAGTAGCACCTGGTATTTGATACTGTGTTCTGCTAATATTTGCAACTCAAACAGGACTACGGATTAAGCTTAAGATTAGCTAAGGACGAGGTGACAATGCTGCGGGAAATGGTTCCAAAGTCGATGTGATCGCGGTCGGCATGCTACCTCTACATCTACCATCGGGATTAGTTTTAGACCTGAATAATTGTTATTTGGTGCCGCGTTGAGCATGAACATTATATCCGGATCTTGTTCACGTAGTAGCATCCATCGGTGTTGGCATCTGCCTGGGATCCACCATCTGGTTGCAACAACTGGAAAAAAGAAAGAAGGGGAAAAAAGGGGGAGCAAAGCAACCGTGAGTACTCATCCAAAGTACTCGCAAGCATCAGATCTATACTAAGTATGCATTGGTATCAAATGGAAGGGTTGTATCTGTGGACTGAACTGCAGAATGCCAGAATAGAGGGGGGAAGCCTAGCCTATCAAAGACTAGCATCTTCACGCAGCTCCGAGCATCTTGCAGCATGTAGAAGAGTAAAGAATAGCAGTTTATAATTAACAAGCATGTTGTAACATTAATGCCCAGAGATCCTTCCTCGACTCCCTGCGAGAAAGCAATCCCGGAGCCACATACCTCAAGTATCCATTTGTAGTTGTATAAGATCAGGATATAAGTCTGAACGTCCATTACCGTGGACACGGTATTAGAATATATAACTGAAGGAAATATGCCCTAGAGGCAATAATAAAGTTATTATTTATTTCCTCATATCATGATAAATGTTTATTATTCATGCTAGAATTGTAATAACCGGAAACATGATACATGTGTGAATACATAGACAAACATATAGTCACTAGTATACCTCTACTTGACTAGCTCATTAATCAAAGATGGTTATGTTTCCTAACCATAGACATGTGTTGTCATTTGATTAAATGGGATCACATCATTAGGAGAATGATGTGATTGACATGACCCATCCTGTTAGCTTAGCACTTGATCGCTTAGTATTCTCGCTATTGCTTTCTTCATGACTTATACATGTTCTGTAACTATGAGAATTGTGCAACTCCGTTTACGGAGGAACACTTTGGGTACTACCAAACGTCACAACGAATCGGGTGATTATAAAGGAGTACTACAGGTGTTTCGAAGGTACATGTTGAGTTGGCATAATTGAGATTAGGATTTGTCACTCCGATTGTCGGAGAGGTATCTCTGGGCCCTCTGGTAATACTCATCACCTAAGCCTTGCAAGCATGTAACTAATGAGTTAGTTATGAGATGATGTATTACTTAAATGAGTAAAGAGACTTGCGATAACGAGATTGAACTAGGTATTGATACCGACGATCAAATCTCGGGCAAGTAACATACCGATGACAAAGGGAACAACGTATGTTGTTGTGCGGTTTGACCGATAAAGATCTTCGTAGAATATGTAGGAACCAATATGGGCATCCAGGTCCCGCTATTGGTTATTGACCGGAGACATGTCTCGGTCATGTCTACATTGTTCTCGAACCGTAGGGTCCGCACGCTTAAGGTTTCGATGACAGTTATATTATGAGTTTATGTATTTTGATGTACCGAAGGTTGTTTGGAGTCCCGGATGAGATCACGGACATGACGAGGAGTCTCGAAATGGTTGAGACATAAAGATTGATATATTGGACGGATATATGTGGACACCGAAAAGGTTCCGGGAGAGTTTGGGAATATACCGGAGCTCCGGGAGGTTACCGGAACCCCCCGGTAAGAATATGGGCCTTATTGGGCCCTATTGGAAGGGAGGGAGAAGGAGCAAGGGAGGGGTGCCCCAAGCCCAATCCGACTGGGAGGGGGGCCCCCCCCCTCTCCTTCCCTCTTCCTTCCTATTACTACTACTCCTTCCTTCCCTCCAACTTGGATTAGGAAAGGAGGGAAACCTACTTGGAGTAGGTTTCCCCTCCCGTGGCGCCCCCTTGGGCCGCCACCTCCTCCCTCCCTCCTTTATATACGGGGTAGGGGCACCCTAGAAACACAAGTTGATCATTGAGATCGTTCCTTAGCAGTGTGCGTGCCCCCTCCACGATATTACACCTCGGTCATATTGTAGCGGTGCTTAGGCGAAGCCTCGCGACAGAGAACATCAAGATCGTCACCATGCCGTCAGTCTTGTGAGAACTTCCCAGCGCCTCTGCTGGATCGGAGATCGGGGGTGCGTCATCGAGCTGTACGTGTGTCAAGAACTCGGAGGTACCGGAGTAACGGTGCTTGGATCGGTTCAACCGGGAGGACATACGACTACTTCCTCTACGTTGCGTCAACGCTTCTGCTTCAGTCTACAAGGGTACATAGACAACACTCTCCCCTCTCGTTGCTATGCATCACCATGATCTTGCGTGTGCGTAGGAAATTTTTTGAAATTACTACGTTCCCCAACAGTGGTATCAGAGCCTAGGTTTTATGCCTTGATGTTATATGCACGAGTAGAACACAAGTGAGTTGTGGACGGTATAAGTCATACTACCTACCAGCATGCCATACTTTGGTTCAGCGGTATTGTTGGATGAAGCGGCCCGGACCGACATTACGCATACGCTTACGCGAGACTGGTTCTACGGACGTGCTTTGCACAGTGGCTGGCGGGTGTCGGTTTCTCCAACTTTAGTTGAACCGAGTGTGGCTAGCCGGTCCTTGTGAAGGTTAAACGAGTCTATTTGACAAACTATCGCTGTGGTTTTGATGCGAGGTAAGAACGGTTCTTGCTAAGCCCGTAGCAGCCACGTAAAATTTGCAACAACAAAGTAGAGGACGCCTAACTTGTTTTTGCAGGGCATGTTGTGATGTGATATGGTCAAGACGTGATGCTATATTTTATTGTGTGAGATGATCATGTTTTGTAACCGATGTTATCGGCAATCGGCGAGAGCCATATGGTTGTCGCTTATTGTATGAAATGCAAACGCATACTGTAATTGTTTTACTTTATCACTAAGCGGTAGCGATAGTCGAGAAGCAATAGATGGCGAACGACAACGATGCTACGATGGAGATCAAGGTGTCGCTACGGTGACGATGGTGATCACGACGGTGCTTCGGAGATGGAGATCACAAGCACAAGATGATGATGGCCATATCATATCACTTATATTGATTGCATGTGATGTTTATCCTTTATGCATCTTATCTTGCTTTGATTGACGGTAGCATTTTAAGATGATCTCTCACTAATTATCAAGAAGTGTTCTCCCGAGTATGCACCGCTATAAAGTTCTTCGTGCTGAGACACCACGTGATGATCGGGTGTGATAGGCTCTACGTTCAAATACAACGGGTGCAAAACAGTTGCACACGCGGAATACTCAAGTTATACTTGACGAGCCTAGCATATACAGATATGGCCTCGGAACACGGAGACCGAAAGGTCGAGCGTGAATCATATAGTAGATATGATCAACATAGAGATGTTCACCATTGAAACTACTCCATCTCACGTGATGATCGGACATGGTTTAGTTGATTTGGATCACGTGATCACTTAGATGACTAGAGAGATGTCTGTCTAAGTGGGAGTTCTTAAGTAATATGATTAATTGAACTTAAATTTATCATGAACTTAGTACCTGATAGTATTTTGCTTGTCTATGTTTGTTTGTAGATAGATGGCTCGTGTTGTTGTTCCGTTGAATTTTAAATGCCTTGAGAAAGCAAAGTTGAAAGATGATGGTAGCAATTACACGGATTGGGTCCAGAATCCGAGGATTATCCTCATTGCTGCACGTAAGAATTACGCCCCGAAGCACCGCTGGGTGCCAGCCTGCTGCTGATGCAACCGACGATGTTAAGAACGTCTGGCGAGCAAAGTCGATGACTACTCTATAGTTCAATGTGCCATGCTTTACGGCTTAGAACCGGGTCTTCAACGACGTTTTGAACGTCATGGAGCATATGAGATGTTCCAGAGTTGAAATTAATATTTCAAGCAAATGCCCGGATTGAGAGATATGAAGTCTCCAATAAGTTCTATAGCTGCAAGATGGAGGAGAATAGTTCACGGTGAGCATATACTCAAAATGTCGGGTATAATAATCACTTGATTCAACTGGGAGTTAATCTTCCGGATGATAGCGTCATTGACAGAATTCTCCAATCACTGCCACCAAGCTACAAGAGCTTTGTGATGAACTATAATATGCAAGGGATGAACAAGACTATTCCCGAGCTCTTCGCGATGCTGAAAGCCACGGAGGTAGAAATCAAGAAGGAGCATCAAGTGTTGATGGTCAACAAGACCACTAGTTTCAAGAAGAAGGGCAAAGGGAAGAAGAAGGGGAACTTCAAAAAGAACAGCAAGCAAGTTGCTGCTCAAGAGAAGAAACCCAAGTCTGGACCTAAGCCTAAATCGAGTGCTTCTATCGCAAGGATCGACATCGGAAGCGGAACTGCCCCAAGTATTTGGCGGATAAGAAGGATGGCAAAGTAAACAAAGGTATATGTGATATACATGTTATTGATGTGTACCTTACTAATGCTCGCAGAGCACCTGGTATTTGATACTGTGTTACATTGCTAATATTTGCAACTCAAACAGGGACTACGGATTAAGCTTAAGATTAGCTAAGGACGAGGTGACAATGCGCGGGAAATGGTTCCAAAGTCGATGTGATCGCGGGTCGGCATGCTACCTCTACATCTACCATCGGGATTAGTTTTAGACCTGAATAATTGTTATTTGGTGCCTGCGTTGAGCATGAACATTATATCTGGATCTTGTTTGATGCGAGACGGTTATTCATTTAAATCAGAGAATAATGGTTGTTCTATTTATATGAGTAATATCTTTTATGGTCGTGCACCCTTGAAGAGTGGTCTATTTTTATTGAATCTCGATAGTAGTGATACACATATTCATAATGTTGAAGCCAAAAGATGCAGAGTTGATAATGATAGTGCAACTTATTTGTGGCACTGCCGTTTAGGTCATATTGGTGTAAAACACATGAAGAAACTCCATACCGATGGACTTCTGGAATCACTTGATTATGAATCACTTGGTACTTGCGAACCGTGCCTCATGGGCAAGATGACTAAAAAACCGTTCTCCGGATCTATGGAGAGAGCAACAGATTTGTTGGAAATCATACATACATATGTAAGTGGCCCGATGAATGTTGAGGCTCGTGGCGGATATCGTTATTTTCTCACCTTCACGGATGATTTGAGCAGATATGGGTATATCTACTTAATGAAGCACAAGTATGAAACATTTGAAAAGTTAAAGGAATTTCAGAGTGAAGTAGAAAATCATCGTAACAGGAAAATAAAGTTTCTACGATCTGATCGTGGAGGAGAATATTTGAGTTACGAGTTTGGTTTACATTTGAAACAATGCGGAATAGTTTCGCAACTCACGCCACCCGGAACACCACAACGAAATGGTGTGTCCGAACGTCGTAATCGTACTTTACTTGATATGGTACGATCTATGATGTCTCTTACCGATTTACCGCTATCGTTTTGGGGTTATGCTTTAGAGACGGCCGCATTCACGTTAAATAGGGCACCATCAAAATCTGTTGAGACGACGCCTTATGAACTGTGGTTTGGCAAGAAACCAAAGTTGTCGTTTCTTAAAGTTTGGGGCTGCGATGCTTATGTGAAGAAACTTCAACCAGATAAGCTCGAACCCAAATCGGAGAAATGTGTCTTCATAGGATACCCAAAGGAGACTATTGGGTACACCTTCTATCACAGATCCGAGGGCAAGATTTTCGTTGTTAAATTGGATCCTTTCTAGAGAAGGAGTTTCTCTCAAAGAAGTGAGTGGGAGGAAAGTAGAACTTGATGAGATAATCAGATCTACTCCCTTATTGGAAGGTAGTTCATCACAAGACCCGGTCCTCGTGACAACTACACCAATTAGTGAGGAAGCTAATGATATTGATCATGAAACTTCAGATCAAGTTTCTCTTGAACCTCGAGGTCTACTAGAGTAAGATCCACACCGTGAGTGGTACGGTAATCCTATTCTGGAAGTCATGTTACTTGACCATGATGAACCTACGAACTATGAGGAAGCGATGATGAGCCTAGATTCCGCAAAATGGCTAGAGGCCATGAAAACAAAGTATGGACTTTGGTTGACTTGCCCGATGATCGGCAAGCCATTGAGAATAAATGGATCTTTAAGAAGAAGACTGACGCTGATGGTAATGTTACTTTCTACAAAGCTCGACTTGTTGCGAAAGGTTTTCGACAAGTTCAAGGGGTTGACTATGATGAGACTTTCTCACCCGTAGCGATGCTTAAGTCTGTCCGAATCATGTTGGCTATTGCTGCATTTCATGATTATGAAATTTGGCAAATGGATGTCAAGACTGCATTCTTGAATGGATTTCTAGAAGAAGAGTTGTATATGATGCAGCCGAAGGTTTTGTTGATCCAAAAGTGTTGACAAAGTTTGCAAGCTCCAGCGCTCCATTTATGGACTGGTGCAAGCATCTCGAGTTGAATAAACGCTTTGACAATGTGATCAAAGATATGGTTTTATATGCACTTTTGGAGAAGCCTCAGATTTACAAGAAAGTGAGTGGGAGCTCAGAGCATTTCTAGTTTTATATGTTGATGACATATTGTTAATTGGAAATGATATAGAATTTCTGGATAGCATAAAGGGATACTTTAATAAAAGTTTTTCAATGAAAGACCTCGTGAAGCTGCTTATATATTGGGCATCAAGATCTATAGAGATAGATCAAGACGCTTAATAGGACTTTCACAAAGCACATACCTTGACAAGATTTTGAAAAAGTTCAAAATGGATTAGCAAAGAAAGGATTCTTGCTCGTGCTACAAGGTGTGAAGTTGAGTCAAACTCAATGCCCACCACACAACAGAAGATAGAGAGAAAATGAAAGGTGTTCCCTATGCTTCAGCCATAGGGTCTATCATGTATGCAATCTGTGTACCAGACCGACGTATGCTTAGCAAAAAGCTTGGCAGAAGGTACCAAAGTAATCCAGAGTGGATCATCGACAGTGGTCAAGAACATCCTGAAATACCGAAAAGGACTAAGGATAAGTTTCAGATATGGAGGTGACAAAGAGCTAGTCGTAAATGGTTACGCCGATGCAAGCTTTGACATCGATCCGGACGATTCTAAATCGCAAACCGGATATGTGTTTATATTAAACGGTGGAGCTGTAAGTTGGTGCAGTTCTAAACAAAGCGCCGTGGCGGGATCTACATGTGAAGCGGAGTACATAGCTGCTTCAAGAAGCAAATGAAGGAGTCTGATGAAGGAGTTCATTTCCATCTAGGTGTCATACCTAGTGCATCGACCAATGAAGATCTTCGTGACAATATCGTGCAATTGCCTTGGCAAAGGAATCCAGATTTCACAAGAGGACCAAGCACATTAAGAGACGCTTCAATTCCATTCGGGACCAAGTCCAAGTGGGAGACATAGAGATTTGCAAGATACATACGGATCTGAATGTTGCAGACCCATTGACTAAGCCTCTCTCACGAGCAAAACATGATCAGCACCAAGACTCCATGGGTGTTAGAATCATTACTATGTAATCTAGATTATTGACTCTAGTGCAAGTGGGATCAAGGAAATATGCCCTAGAGGCAATAATAAAGTTATTATTTATTTCCTCATATCATGATAAATGTTGTATTATTCATGCTAGAATTGTATTAACGGAAACATGATACATGTGTGAATACATAGACAAACATATAGTCACTAGTATGCCTCTACTTGACTAGCTCATTAATCAAAGATGGTTATGTTTCCTAACCATAGACATGTGTTGTCATTTGATTAATGGGATCACATCATTAGGAGAATGATGTGATTGACATGACCCATCCTGTTAGCTTAGCACTTGATCGCTTAGTATTCTGCTATTGCTTTCTTCATGACTTATACATGTTCCTCGTAACTATGAGAATTGTGCAACTCCGTTTACGGAGGAACACTTTGGGTACTACCAAAGGTCACAACGTGAATCGGGTGATTATAAAGGAGTACTACAGGTGTTTCAAGGTACATGTTGAGTTGGCATAATTCGAGATTAGGATTTGTCACTCCGATTGTCGGAGAGGTATCTCTGGGCCCTCTCGGTAATACTCATCACCTAAGCCTTGCAAGCATGTAACTAATGAGTTAGTTATGAGATGACGACACGGAACGAGTAAAGAGACTTGCCGGTAACGAGATTGAACTAGGTATTGATACCGACGATCAAATCTCGGCAAGTAACATACCGATGACAAAGGGAACAACGTATGTTGTTGTGCGGTTTGACCGATAAAGATCTTCGTAGAATATGTAGGAACCAATATGGGCATCCAGGTCCCGCTATTGGTTATTGACCGGAGACATGTCTCGGTCATGTCTACATTGTTCTCGAACCGTAGGGTCCGCACGGTTAAGGTTTCGATGACAGTTATATTATGAGTTTATGTATTTTGATGGACCGAAGTTTGTTTGGAGTCCCGGATGTGATCACAGACATGACGAGGAGTCTCGAAATGGACGAGACATAAAGATTGATATATTGGACGGATATATTTGGACACCGGAAAGGTTCCGGGAGAGTTTGGGAATATACCGAGTTCGGAGGTTACCGAACCCCCGGTAAGTATATGGGCCTTATTGGGCCTTATTGAAGGGAGGAGAAGGAGCAGGAGGGGCGCGCCCCCCAAGCCCAATCTGAACTGGGAGGGGGCCGGCCCCTTCCTTCTCTCCTTCCCCTTCCTTCCTATTACTACTACTCCTTCCTTCCCCTCCAACTTGATTAGGAAAGGAGGGGAAACCTACTTGGAGTAGGTTTCCTCCCTATGGCGCGCCTTGGGTCGGCCACTTCCTCCCTCCCTCCTTATATACGGGGTAGGGGCACCCTAGACACACAAGTTGATCATTGAGATCGTTCCTTAGCGTGTGCGGTGCCCCCTCCACGATATTACACCTCGCATATTGTAGCGGTGCTTAGGCGAAGCCCTGCGACAGGAGAACATCAAGATCGTCTCCACGCCGTCGTGCTGACTGAACTTCCCCCCGCGCCTCTGCTGGATCGGAGATCGGGGGTGCGTCATCGAGCTGTACGTGTGTCAAGAACTCGGAGGTACCGGAGTAACGGTGCTTGGATTGGTTGAACCGGGAGGACGTACGACTACTTCCTCTACGTTGTGTCAACGCTTCCGCTTCGGTCTACAAGGGTACGTAGACAACACTCTCCCCTCTTGTTGCTATGCATCACCATGATCTTGCGTGTGCATAGGAAATTTTTTGAAATTACAACGTTCCCCAACAATAACTTCCCTGCAGGGGTGCACCATGTTACCCAACACGCTCGATCACTCTGGCCGGACACACCTTTCTGGGGTCAATGCCAGCCCTCGGAAGATCAACATGTCGCAGCCCGACCTAGGCTCAGCAGAGAGGTCCCCGCCGGTCTACCTCCTAAGCACTCCGGGGTCTGGGCCCATCGCCCGTTGCACTCCGGGTCGTTGCGCGTAGGGCGGGTCCAGGCTCCACCTCTACATGGATGGTGCTGGCCCAGCAGTGCCGCACTGCTTAACTGGACGTCTAACAAAGCTTTGGCTGATACCACGACGTCGAGGCCCATATCTATTCTCTCGTGGTGGTTAGTGTGTAAAGGCCAGAGGCCAACTCAGAACAAATACCCAAACCATAGTGTATTATTAGCTTGCGGAGACGAGCAGAGACTCACGATCGAGAGTGACCCCGTCGCCCCGTCTCGTGGACTTACAACAAGGGCTCAGAATGCCCGGCTATGCCACGTCATTATCTTGCGGGTGTTCTCCGGGCCCACCCAACTTTCACCAAGGTCTCAAGTAAAGTCAAGGTAACCGTGTGTCCAAACATCAAGGGGAAAACCCGAGGAATCACCACCGGTGGATTCCACTCAATGTAATCATCAAGGTGAACGTAAGAGGTACCACCCTCGAGGTCCACACTTGTGGTGTTGAACGAAAGAGCCGTATCGGGAAAGGTTAAAGAGGAAATCACCCTCGATGACCACGGCCGAATAGCTACACTACAGAATTATCATTAGGAGTGCGTTATGAGGGATCACCCTCGGCACTCGATAGTAGCTCTGTAGAGTCGAGCAACTAAAGGGGCGTGATGTGATGTGAGGTGTCGGGCTCTGGTAGTCGATCACGCTGATCGAGTCATCGATGATGAAGCAGGGGCAACAATGTAACGCCCCGGATCCGATGCGCCAGGTGTCCGCCAGTTATTTGCCGTTGTTGCCATGTCATTGCTTGCGTGTTGCATTTCACCATGTCATCATCTGCATTTCATCTGCATGTTTTTAAAACTTGCATCCGTTCGGGTTCCCCTGGTTCTCTCCGTTGTCCGTTCGGAGTCCAGACACACTGGCACGCGCCCGCGGCACCTCCGAAATATTATTTTATAAGTGGCATAAAAATGTTCTCGGAATGGGTTGCAACTTGTCGTGCGGTCTTATTATAGTGTAGACAGACCGCTTTGCCAAGTTTCATCGCATTCGAGTCCATTTGATAGCCCAACCGTTAAACCTACAACCGCAATATAGTCGGTTTAATCGCTCGGACGTTTTCGGTCTCCGGAAAGCAGGTTGTCGGGCTGCACTTCCCTTCTCTCCCTCAGCCCAAGTCTCTCTCTCACAGCCCACCTAGGCCACTCTACCTCTTCTCGCATGATCCCGAACCTTTGATCGCGATCGGAGGGTCCGAACCCCCCTAGACCAAACCCTAGCCAAAAACTGCTATATAAAACCCCTCCTCCTTCCATTTTGGGCAGCCTACCCCTTCCCTAACCCCAGCCGCAGCCAATCCCCCCTCCTCCTCGGGATCTCCGCCGCGCTCTCCCGCTCGCTCTGCCCGAGTTCTGCTCGCCCCCGCGCTCATCCTGCTCCCCGCAGCAGAGGAACCCCGCCGCCTCGCCAGAGGACACGCGCCGCCGCCGTCGGCGACCTCGACGCCCAGGCCAGATTCGCCGCACTTTGCCTTTTTCTCCTTCTCCCCTCTCCTCCTCCCTCTAATCTCTCTCCTCCCCTTGAGGGAACCGGCCGCCGCTCGGGATCTCGCCTCCAACTCGCCGCGGAGCTCCCGCCTGCTCCCGGCCAGGGAATGGGCTCTCGACGCCCGAATCCGGCCTCCCCTCGCCGGATCTAGCCTCCTCTGCCTCCCCATCGCTGAGAACCGCCGTCCTCCGTCGCTGTTGGATGCTGGCGCCGCCAGCCTCGTCCCCGTCCGGGGGACACCACGACAGGCGTTACCAGCCACGTGGGCCGCCCCACGTCGGCCCAGCCCAGCAGCGCCCGGCCCAAGCCGGCCTGCCACCTCTCCTTCCGAACTGGGCCGAGCCCATGGTGAGGCCACCCCACCGACGCCCTTTATTTTTTTCCTCCTGTTGGGCCAATCAGTTTCGGCCCGCGTAGGTTTTTTTTAGCATCTGTGAATTTGTCTAATTATCCAGTGATTTACAGTTTTACAGAAAACCCCCTGTAGTTCATGCATTAATAACTCATTAATCGTGCATCGGATTAAAATGTTTTATATATGTAAAATGCTCAGAAAATTGTGTAGATTAATAATATGCCATTTTCATCTATGTTAAAAATGTCTAAATTGCTGTTTGCATTAATTTGCTCAAATGCCATGTTAAAATGATTTAATTCATAACTAAATAACCGTAGCTCGGTTTTAAATGTTCTTTATATGTAAATGGGGTGGAAAAATGCCTAGATTAACATGGTCCACTTTATTTTCCTGTTTAACAACATTAAAATATGTTTTAGGGCAGAACAGTAGCAAATTCATAAATTGCATATGAGGTTTTTCCGGAATTGTTGTTTGTTCTTCCGGCCTCATTTAAACTTGCCTAAATAGTTAGTTTACTTTTGTTACACCCTTGCCATGTTTAACAACATTTAACATTGCTGTGTACCTAAACGGGAGTGAACTAAATAACTCGATGTGGTGTTTTGTCAATATGCAACTCATTCAAATTGAGCTCCACTTAACTTGTAGTATCGGTTTGTTGCACTTTGCCATGCCATGCCTCATTAAACCGGACATGCATCATACTTGATTGTGCATCATGCCATGCTTATGTGATGGTTGTTTACCATGTTGTTTGTTTCTTTCCGGTGTTACTTCTTAGTTCCGGTAATGTTGCGATTGTGAGGATTCGTTCGACTACGTCTGTTTGTCTTCTTCATGGACTCGTTCTTCTTCCTTGCGGGATTTCAGGCAAGATGACCGCTACCCTGGATCTCACTACTATCATTGCTATGCTAGTTTCTTCGTTCTATCGCTATCTTTGCGCTACCTATTACTGTTTATCAAGCCATCCCAAATTGCCATGAACCTCTAACCTTTGACACCATTCCTAGCAAACCGTTGTTTGGCTATGTTACCGCTTTGCTCAGCCCCTCATATAGCATTGCTAGTTGCAGGTGAAGTTGAAGATTGCTCCATGGTGGACAGGATTTTGGTTGGGATATCACAATATCTCTTATATTATTAATGCATCTATATATTTGGTAAAGGGTGGAAGGCTCGGCCTTATGCCTGGTGTTTTGTTCCACTCTTGCCGCCCTAGTTTCCGTCATACCGTGTTATGTTCCCAGATTTTATGTTCCTTACACGGTCGGGTGATTTATGGGACCCCTTGACAGTTCACTTTGAATAAAACTTGTCCAAGAAGGCCCAACCTTGGTTTTACCATTTGCCTCACCACCACCTATCCCTTTCCTTGGGTCGGCCAACCCGAGGGTCATCTTTATTTTAGCCCCCGGCCGATGCTTGTCTAAGTGCTGGTCCAAACCGAAGCGATGTCCGGCGCCCACTGGCAACTGGGTCTATGCCAACCCAATGTCTTGCTCATCCGGTGTGCCCTCGAGCGAGATATGCGCAGCTCCTATCGGGATTGTCGGCGATCGGCGGCTTTGCTGGTCTTGTTTTACCATTGTCGAAATGTCTTGATGTACCAGGATACCGAGTCCGATCGGAGTGTCTCGGGTGAAGGTCTATTCTTCGATGATCGCGAGAGCTTGTCATGGCTTGTTGGGACACCCTGCAGGTTTAAACTTTCGAGAGCCGTGCCGCGGTTATGTGGCAGATGGGAATTTGTTAATGTCCGGTTGTAGATAACTTGACACCAGATCCGAATTAAAACACATCAACCGAGTGTGTAGCCGTGATGGTCTCTTCTCGGCGGAGTCCGGGAAGTGAACACGGTTTCGTGTTATGTTTGACGAAGTAGGTGTTCGGATCACCTCTTGATCATTGCTAGCTTCACGACCGCTCCGCTTGTTTCTCTTCTCGCCTCATTTGCGTTTGTTAGCCACCATATCATGCTTAGCCGCTGCTGCAACCTCACCACTTTACCCCTTCCTTTCCCATTAAGCTTTGCTAGTCTTGATACCCATGGTAATGGGATTGTTGAGTCCTCGTGGCTCACCGGATACTTCAAAACCAGTTTGCGTGTGCCTATATTATGAAAGCGGATGACGCAACCAAGCTCAAGGAGGAGCTCGATGAAGATCTTGCCCTTTGTGTTGTTTTGATCTAGTTTATCAGTAGTGGAGCCCAGTTGGGGTCGATCGGGGACCTTTGTCGCATTTGGGGTTCTTCTTTTATTTTGGTTCCGTAGTCGGACCTTGTTTTATCTGGATGATGTAATGCTTATTCATGTAATTGCGTGAAGTGGCGATTGTAAGCCAACTATGTATCTCTTTCCCTTATTTATTACATGGGTTGTGTGAAGATTACCTCACTTGCAACATTGCCTTCAATGCGGTTATGCCTTTAAGTCGTGCTTCGACACGTGGGAGATATAGCCGCATCGATGGCGTGACAAGTTGGTAATCAGAGCCTTCCCCGACCTTAGGAGCCCCACTGCTTGATCGTCTTTAGCGGTCGAGTTGTGTCTAGAAAAATATTTTGAGTCATTTAGGATTATATATATCGGAGAGTTAGGAATTTTTTTACTCCTCGGTCCCTAAATCGCTCTGGTGAGGTCTCGACGAGAGTTTTGACTTTCTCTCCTCAAATTTCACTAAAATTTTTTAGGATCACGCTGGTATCTTGGAATCGTTCCGATGGTTTTATGATGAGAACATTGTCTTGGTGCCTCTGTCGGGGGTTTAGTGGAGGTGTCGGGGAGTTGAGCTCGAGGTGTTGTCGCCATAATTTTATCGCTGCAGATTCTCGAATACCTGAGTTTAGTACCGACATCGAAAATCTCTTTTATGCAGTTGTTGGTGAGATAACCCCGCTAACCCAAAGATCGAGGTGAGTACGGGAGTATTGCCATGACTCGTATAACGGATGCTTTTTGAAGGTTGAGGTACATGATTTCCGAAGGTTTCTTGGTTATGTGTTGACGGATGGAAACAGCTTGGATGTAGGTATTGTTAGTTTGGGTGAGATATATTACATCCCCTGTATCCCCAACACCTGATTGCATAACCAGAAAGTTTCGGGAGTTTTATAGGTGGGAATTCAAGTAGCTCCTAGAATATCTTTCCGACAGATGCATGATATGGGATTGGGTAAATCTCTATCATATGTGTTTGTTCCGGCTTATTCTGCAAGCCAATCCTTTGTTTTGTTTTATTTGTGGTATTCGAGTTGCTTTAATGTCAAGTGTGGATTCCATACCTTTCCTAAATGGTGTTCTCATATTGCTATGTGAATACCAATCCTTCTCGACAATCAAGATTGTCATGTCAATCCTTTTCAACCGGCCTGCTTCTCTTCAAGTGGATCCCATCATTCTCCCCATCTGCAAGATAAATTCTAAGTTTTCTCAACGGTGTTTGTTTCGTTCATTCCAAGTTGTCTTTGTTTTTCCCCACCCTCCCACCCCTTTTTCTTCAAGGACTAAGATTTCTTTACCAAGTATCCTTTTATTTTTTGTGAAGTTTCTCCATTCTTTTCCGTCAATGTTCTTACCCGGTGGTTCTCAAGAAGATGTTCTACTAGTTCATCATCCTCCATTGTTGTTTCTTCTCTGGTGGATCCAATTCAAGATTTCAGTGTTGATCATATTCTTTTCCTCGTTTCAAATGTTTTATTCACGTCGGTGCACCTCTTAATTGTTCACCTCCCTCTATTCTTGTCCGGAGTGCTCAAGATATCTCAGAAGAATCATGTTTCCTTTCTTAATACGTTCGAGTTACTTCAAGTTTTTCTCTCATTCAAGCTATTTAATTCAATCGGTGCAATCTCTCTTCAAAATCGTTCAACAGTATTTTCTTTTGAGTGGGCCCTAACCCACAGGTCTTTTCCCAGGATCTTACCTGACTCTTCTAATTCCCCCGGAGTGATTCTCAAGTTTTTTCAAGTGTGACTGTCGGTGTACTAAGGTAGGGGTACCTCAGTACCCCAACTTGTGCACGGGCAGCCCCAGCTCCCCGCAACCAGATCCATCAAACGCTTGCCGGAGACCATCTCCGCTCCACACCAAGCCGTTCAAGAACAAAGTATATAAGATAGAAACTCAAGACCCGGCAAGAGGAGCTTGCGGGAAGGCCATTCGAGTGCTCAAGGCTACATTACTCCTGCAGATCCCCGGCGAGAGGAGCTCGTCGGGAGGACCGAAGATCACATCACAGAAGACACGCCTCGGCGCCAGCGCTTCCGGCGAGGACCCGGGGCGGCAAGTCACAGAGTCTGACAAGCCCCGGCCCGGCAAGATCAAGGCCCGGCAAGGTGCTTGCCGGGAGAGCTATACACGTGCCGCACTCCGGCTCATTTGCCCACGCGCCGCCTCCGGCCTTCTCCAGAGACGCGTGGCGGGTGGTCAGGCTGCATGAAGAATGCGGTGGCACTCCACGGTGGTGGCTTCCGCCGTGGCGAAGAAGACGCAATAGCGGGAGCTTTTGGGGCGACGGCGACGGGCAATTTAATGCCCTTGTCCCCCTCTGTCAAAAGTAGGTAGAAAGCACTGAGCTGCACTGTTCCCGCACTGTTCCAACTACCACCTCTTTTACGTTTTTACCCCTCTACCTCACGTTGACACCTGTCGGTGACCCCTTGCCCTATAAAAGGAGGCCCATGCACAACGTAGAGGAGGTTCCGCGACTAGCTACTCTCGCGAGGGAGGTCCCGCGACTAGCTACTCTCGCGAGGGAGGTTCCGCGACTAGCTACTCTCGCGAGGGTTTCATACACCATTCCACCGTCTTGCTCGCATTCTTGAGCAAGATCAAATACAACACAATGCAGCAGTAGGGTTTTACGCGACCATCGCGGCCCTGCTGGGTAAAATCCTCGTGCATCGCCGATCCGCTCTCCGCGCAGCCTCCGCCTGCATCAACACACGAAGGGCCCTGCCCCATAGGTGCCGCGCCACCCATCGACGCGACATCTCTCGGCGCGCCGGTAGGGGCGCCGAGGTTGTGCGAACCTGATCCGCGTTCAAGGCCAAAGACTCTTCATCAACCTCTCCAGCTTCGTCAGCAGCTTCATCGACAACTGCGTCATGGCCCCGAAGACGAGAGCTTCGAGGGTCGCAGACCCATCTCCGTCTTCCCCGCCGCCACCGGAGCCGACGGCAAAGGAGGAGACGCGGTGGAAGGGTGGACACCGGCGAGGGCGCTCGCGGTGCCACCAGATCCAGGGACAGGACGGAGGACCACGCCTCGGCCTCCGTAGACCCACGTCCATCTCAGCGCACGACGACCCAGCAGCGCCATACCACAGGAGGTGGTATCCGCTTGTTGGAACAAGGACACGTCGGGGGCTCGCGAGATGTTCCAACCCCGCCCGTGACACGGCAAAGCGGCGGCGCGGGACAGACCTGCTCCTTCCAACACCGCCGGAAGCCCGAAAGCGCGTCCGCTCTCGCGCCGCCGCTCCCGCTTCCCTCCACTTCGCGAAGCGCCACGAGCGCAAATGCTCTCGACTTTCTCCGGGCGGACAAGGTCGAGGACCGGAGGGCTACCATCGAGCCTGGTCGCTTTCGCCAACAACGACCGTCGGCAGCAGCTCGCGCCTCGCGGCCGCGCAAGCGGAAGGCGAAGCTCGCGGCGACAAGATCGCGGGTGCAACTACCGCACACTCCCGCTGAAACGAAGACGCCGCTTCGCCGGAATAACGCCGACGACGGCTCCACGGCATCGCCGGACCAGCGGGCTCGCCGAGATCAACGCCAGTCCTCGACGAGCGGCGGCAAGAAGATGCTCGGACCACGATCGGCGTCGCCCGAGAGACTTCGGCGACGATCCGACCAGAGCTGGGAGCACTGTCGAAGTCGCGACGCCCGCGCGAGCCAGCGATTTGTCAGACGCTGGCGGGCTGCCCGCGCTCACCCGTGAATCGCGGCGCGTCCAATGGCCTAGCATGAAAAACTTCAAGCCCGACGCATCGGAGAAGTACGACGGCAAGACACACCCTCGGAGTTTTCAAGATTTACACCATCGCGGTGCAGCTGCCGGGCGCGACGAGAAGATTCGGCGAACTACTTCCGCTCGTGCTTAGGCCGAACGCTCGTTCTTGGCTTATGCACTTGCGGAGGGCTCCATTTCCTCTTAGGCGGATCTTTGTCATCAGTTTGTTGGTGCCTTCCTGGCGGCCATTAAACCCCACGGCCAAGAAAGTGATCTCCACATTTTGGCCCGAAGGAAGGAGAATCCTGCGCAAGTACATCCAACGCTTCAGCCGTGTGCAACACAACATTCCCGATGTCCACCCGCCGCGGTTATATCGCGTTCCACCGAACGCGGCGTAATCGCGCGATGCGCGTGAAGAGATGGCGATGACCAAGATCCGGATGTCGTGAGCTTTATGCCCTGGTCGACAAATGCGCACGCAGCTGAAGAGGGAGGAGGCTTCCCGGGAGGATCTTGGCGCAGGAGGGAGCGACTCGACGACGCCGCCCGCAAAGAAAGCGCCGCGACAGGTCTTCAGAAGAAGAACAAGGAACAGGTGCTTGCCGTCGAAAAGTCCGGCAAGGAAGCTCCCGCCAAGCAAACACAGATTGGCAGTTCCGGCAAGGAGCTTGCCCCTGTGGCGGCAGCCGACAAGCAGGGCGCCCCCGGCAAGCAATACTGCAAAATCCACCGCACCAAAGGCCACGACCTCTACAACTGCAAGCGCGTCGATTATCTCGTCGAGCAGCAAAAGGCTGAGTACGAGAGGCGCGACAAGGAGAGGGCCCAAGGTGGCGGAGGAGAACCGAGCAAGAAGCGGCCGTTCGTCGGTCGGGGAGGACCTCCCGGCAAGGCCAAGCGGCGACAAGGTGACCGACCTTCTCGGAGCCGCGACAAGGACGAAGAAGACGGCGAAGAGGACGTGGAGGACGAGGACGACAGTGAGCAGGAATTTCAGAAGGCCACGGAGGTCCTGTGCGTTGACGGTGGCGCTTCGCTACACACCTCTCACCGCCAACTAAAGCAGTGGGCACGTGAGGTGAATGCGGCAGAGCCACCCATGGAGTCACGCAGACTCCTCAAATGGTCCAGTACGCCCATCATTTTCGACCTTGAGGATCACCCCGACCGCACCACCGCGGTCGGGTGCCTGCCGATGCTGGTCTCGCCCACCATCCGCAACCTCAAGGTCACCAAGATGTTGGTCGATGGCGGGGCCGGGCTAAACTTGATTTCCTCTGCTGTGATCAAGAAACTCCAAATCCTGACAGCGAGCTCAAGAGACCGCCCTTCCAAGGAATCAACCGGGAGGAGCAAGCCCAAGGGAAAATCACCTGCCGGTGACCTTTGGCGGGAGGTCAACTTCAGACCGAAGCGTTATTTTCGACGTCGCCGATATTCCGTTGCCATCTGGCGGATACTCGGCGCCCCCCCGCCAAGTTCATGGCGGCTTCCCATTACGCCTACAACGTGCTCAAGATGCCGGGTCCGATAAGCGCCATCACCGTCGCAGCGACAAGAAAGACGCGCTTATCTCGCACCGACCAGATTTACCGGGATGCGGCGCGGCGGTCGACAAGGATGCACTTGCGCTGAAGTTCCCAAAGGAAAAAGACGAAGACTGGCACGGCAGCGCCCGGCCCACTCCGCAACTGCACCCTTCGAGTGTCGCGCTGCCAGCGAGGACGCCCATCGAGCTCCACCGCAAGGATAAAAAGGAATGGCTGCTCCACCGCAACCAAGAAGGTGTCCGCTAGGAGGACGGCAGATCGGTGGTACCTTCACCATCGGTGCCACGCTGACAACAAATAGGAAAGCGCTCGTTGCTTTTCTGCGGGCGAATGTCGATGTGTTTGCATGGCAACCATCCGACATCCCCGTGTTCCTGTGAAGGTAATTGAGCACAAGCTTGCCGCTTGCCCCCATCATGCGCCGCCCGTCAAGCAAAAAGTGAGGAAACAAGCCGTGGAACGCCAAGAGTTCATCAATGAAGAAATCAAGAAACTAGAGGCAGCTGGCCTAGTCAGGTGTGATCCATCCGACGTGGCTAGCAAACCCGGTTGTCGTCGCGCAAGGCCAATGGGAAATGGAGACTATGTATAGACTTCATCGATGTGAATAAAGCATGTCCCAAGGATCCATTCCCTTGCAGCAAGATCGACCAGATTGTTGACTCCACTGCCGGATGTGAGCTACTCGCTTTCTTGATGCGTACTCAGCTATCACCGGATCTTCATGGCCAAAGAAGATGAAGAGAAACTGCGCTCATCACTCCATGTGGCACCTATTGCTTCACACGCATGCCATTTGGGCTGAAGAATGCAGGTCAACGCGTATGCAGGGTAGTGTATCTCGCTTTTGAGCCACAGATCCACGTAAATGTAGAAGCTTACATGGATGACATCGTGGTGAAGAGCAAGAGCAAGGATACACTCGATTCAAGATTTAGAAGAGACATTCCAGAACCTCGCAGGATACAGCTTAAAATTGAACCCCGAGAAGTGCGTCTTTGGGGTCCCTCGGCAAGCTTCTCGGTTCTTTGTGTCTCGTGAGGGGATCAAGCCAACCCCGACAAGATTAAAGCCATTGAGCAGATCCAAGCCCCAAGGCGGATCAAGGATGTCAAGGCTCGCAGTTGTGTGGCTGCCCTCGGAGATTCATTTCAAAGTCCGCTGAAGGCTTCTGCCCTTCTTCAAAATCTTGAAGAAGGCGGGACCCATGAAGTGGACTCCAGAAGCGGAGACGGCGCTGCAAGACTTGAAACATTACCTGTCCTCCACTCCAATACTTGTCGCACCTAAGCCACAGGAGAAATTGCTGCTATACCTAGCGGCAACCAACCAAGTGGTGAGTGCTGCGCTAGTAGCGGAGAGGGAGTCCGACGAGGAGGCCGCACCACCGGCAAGCCAGCCCAGCGACAAGCAGGGGGCTGCTCCGGCAAGCCCTGGCCCCGGCAAGGACAGCCCTGGGCAGGAGCAAGGTGAGGTGCGGAAAAGATGGTGCAGCGTCCGGTGTATTTTGTAAGCTCCCTTCTCCAGGGAGCCAGATCAAGGTACTCTGGTGTACAAAAGTTGCTTTTTGGCCTTCTCATGGCCTCAAGAAAGCTGCGCCACTACTTCCAAGCACACGAGATAACAGTGGTCACTCGCTTCAACAAGAGGATATTGCACAACCCGAAGCAACAGCAGGATCGTTGAGTGGGCTTTGGAATTGTCGAGCTTCGACTCAAGTTTGAAAGTACTTCAACCATACGGAGCCGGGCTCGCAGAATTTATTGCGAGTGGACCCGACACGATGAAGAAGTTCAAGAAACAAGTACACCCGCACAAGGAGCGACGAGTGAATGGGTAATGTACTTCGATGGTGCCTTCTCGCTACAAAGGCGCCGGTGCGGCGTCGTACTCATCAGCGCAAACGGAGAGCACCTCAAGTATGTTATCCAGATGCACTTTCCAAGAGAGCAAGCGACAAACAACACCGCTGAATATGAGGCTTGCTTGCGGCCTCGTGGATTGCGGCCGAGCTTGGGATCAAGAAGCTGATCGTGCGGGAGGATTCCCAGTTGGTGGTCCGGCAAGTTAACAAGAACTATCAGAGCCCTTTGATGGAAGCCTATGTAGATGAAGTAAGGAAGCTTGAGGAGCACTTTGAAGGTCTGCAGATGGAACACATTCCGAGAGCTCAGAATGAAATCGCAGACGGCCTTTCAAAGTGTGCTTCAATGAAGTTACTGTGGAACTGGGGACCTTCTTGCTCAGCCGACTCAGCCTTCCGTGGCGCCATCAATTGGGCAGTCCAAGAAGAGAAAGTTGGTGTCCGGCGATTACTTGCCGGGCGGACCTCCCGAGGCCGCCGCCAAAGTCCCCAGGATTAACCTCCAGAACGCTGAGGAACAATCTGCTCCCGCCGATCATCGATCCAGGCGATCGAAGCAAGTGTTCCCGACAAGACTTGCCCCGGCAAGCTTGCCGGGGAACCTTCAGCTCCGGCGGAGCCAGAGATTCTTGCCGAGAAGCGAAGGTTCCCGCAGCGCCCTCATGCCTTTAGTCCTTGTCGCCGAGCCCCGAGCTCCGGCATGGGCGCAGCAGATCGTCTGCTTCCTACAAACGGAGAACTTCCCGACCACTCAAGAGATAGAAAGGATAACCAGGATACCAAGTATGTACCAGTTAAGTGGACAACGAGCTATGCTGTAAGAAGGCTCAATGGTGTCGATTGAAGTGCATCTCTAGGGAAGATGGACAACAGCTGTTGGCAGAGGTTCACGGAGGCATCTGCGGCCACCACATTGGCGCAAGGCGCTTGCCTTGAAAGGCTTTCGGCAAGGGTTCTTTGGCAAGAAGCTCTCCAAGATGCAACGCACTAGTAACCAAGTGTGAAGCGTGTCGGCCCATGCAAAGCAAATTCATCAGCCAGCTCAAGCTCTCCAAACAATCCCTTTGTCCCGCCCTTCTCTGGGGCTCGACATCCTCGGCCCCTTCCCCCGTGCCGTCGGGGGCTTTGAGTACTTGTACGTAGCAGTCGACAAGTTCACAAAGTGGCCAGAAGTGGAGCCAGTGAGAAAGGTGACAAGACAGCCCAAGAATAAGTTCTTCAGGTCGATTGTATGCCGTTTCGCGATTCCCAACCGGATTATCACCGACAACGGTACACAATTCACCAGCCGCACCTTCATGCAATATGTCCAAGACCTTGGCACCAAGGTCTGTTTCGCTTCTGTTGCTCACCCAAGGAGCAACGGTCAAGCAGAAAGGGCCAATGCGGAAGTGCTGCGCGGACTCAAGACAAGAACTTTCACAGCTGCGCAAGTCGCGGAAGAAATTGATAGAGGAGCTGCGGCGGCTCTCGTTAATCGAACGACACCAAACCGAGCCACCGGCGCAGACACCCTTTGCTCTAGTCTATGGAGCGAAGCAGTTCTCCCACGGAATCAGATACGGATCTCCTCGAGTGCTCGCTATGATGAGTTTGAGCAAGAGCAAGCTGCGACAAGATGACGCATTGCTCCTCGAGGAGGGACGTCTCGAGCTGTGTGACGAGCTGCTCGATACCAGCAAGCCTTGCGCCGCTACCATAGCCGCAAGGTCAAAGCCAGGAGCCTCGAGGAAGGCGACCTTGTTCTTCGGCGTGTTCAGTCCGCCAAGAATTCCAACAAGTTGACGCCGAAGTGGGAAGGCCCTTATCGGGTGAGACAAGTCACGAGACCCGGCGCTGTCCGGCTCGAGACCAAGAAGGCTTGCCCGATGAGTAATTCCCGAACATAGAGCATCTTCGCAAGTTCTACCCATAAGGCGCGGTCGCCGTGATCCGCTCCGGCAACCTCCTTTTGTACAAAAGCTTTGCCGCCGTTGCATGTAACCCTTTGTACAAAGCCGGGCGCAGACCCCGTGCAGCAATAAAGTTTCCGTGTCTTGCGTTATTTGCCTCTTTTCCATGCTCTTCTTTGCTATTTGCATGAGTTATTTGGCATTTTTCGTATGGCACGCGTGTCCGCAAGCAATAGCGTCAAAAAGCCACGTGCCCGTTCTCTTCTTTTTTTTTCTCCTTGTTTCTTAAGCAAAAGAAATGTTCCTCCCGCACAAGTTTGCCGGAGGGGGGAGGAAATGAAGGATGAACCAAGCACTCCAAGTGCTGTTCAAGAAAGAGGAACCTGTCGGAGAACGCGCAGGCCTCGAAAGCTAAGTTGCCGGGATTTGCGCAGCTCAAAATTTTAAATTTTGAGATTGCCTTCCTTGAACAACCACACCTTGTACGGAAAACCTGTGCTCGGAGGAACCTGCCGACGGACACTGCGTGCCTCTTATCTTATGCTCGAGTCGACTCTGCAAGTTAAGTGTGTTATGATCGTCAGCGGCAAGGTTGCTTGTCGGTGAGGCCTTGCCCTTGCCGGCAAGTCTTTCCTAGAAGCGTAAGGTTGAAGCGCATGAGTTGAGAATCAAAACAAGGAATTGATTCTGCGATCATTGGTCGAAATAAAGGTAAATATCCGCAAAGGATAACTTGTCGCGTAACTAATAAGTTCAGAGCGACTGTGCAGCAGCAAAAGGAAACAAAGATAAAAAAAAGAGAAGAAAGAGGGCCTAGTCTACGCGGCGCCCTCCATCCCGGGATCTTGTTCACTTTGGCGATGATGTGGGCGACTTGTTCTTCAAGGCCTCCATGTCCGCGTCGCCGGCAAGCTGCGAAGGACGTTGGAGAGGTTTATACCGGGGTTGCGGTATACGATCTTCGTCAAGACACGCCCATGGTTCCCGCAAGACAACAAAGCGCGCCTCCTCGGCGAAGGCGCTGGGATCTTCTTCGTCCGCAGATTTGCGAGAGTGGCGCGACTTCAAGAAGAGGCTGAGCTTGGCATCGTGAGCGAGTTTTGATCCGGGAGTAAATGAGGTGCTCCAACTTCAGCGTCAGCAGCTCCTGGTCGATGGCGGTTGCGGAAGACACCAATTCCTCGGTCCATATCTCGACGATGCGGCGGAAATCCTCGGCCGCTCTGTTGGCGCCGGCCACTAAGGATCGCTCCTCACGGAGCTCTTCCTTCAGTTTGGTTTCCTGGGCCCGGGCAGCGTCAAGCGAGTCCGTCAGCGCAGAAATTTTCCGCTCAAGATCCTCGACGGAATCCCTGGCGGCCTTCAACTCGTCGCCCTTCTCAGCAAGACGCGCCTGGAGCTCTGAGTTGGTGCGAGTGAATTCCTCGCGCTCCGTGACGAGCGCGGCGATCTTCTCCGAGTCCACCTTCAACAGCTCCTCCAGTTGCGCGACCTTGGCGGCGAGATCCTTTTTGGCGGCCTCCGCGGTCGCCGCGGCGTCTTTCGCCTCCTTCAACTCCCCGCCAAGGGCTTGCTCCCGAGCGGCGAGGTCTTCCTCGTGGGCATCGAGGGCAACCTTCAGCTGGTTGAGCTCCCTTCTCGCGGGACAGCTCCACCCGGCGAGCCGCTGCTTGCTCCTCGGCCTCGGCTTTCTCCAACAGCCACTCTTCATGCTGCCCGGCGAGCTGCTCGCGCCTCTCCGACACCTCGCGGAGAGCAGCTTGATTGGCAGCACGGAGCTCCGCCGCGTTTCTCCATCTCTCGGCGGCCTTGGCGGCAAGGGCTTCCGGGAAGCAAGCCGCTGCGGCCCGGTAAGGGCCAGGATCTGCTCAAGCTTCTCCTCATCGGCCCACCGCTCCCGCCGGGCCCTCGACGACCTTCAAACCCCTGGAGGCGAGGATCTCCCCGTCGAAGGCCTCGCCCTCGCTGGCGCCATGACGAGGAAGCCCACGGATCTGGATGAAGACACCGCTGGGGCTTCAAGCAGCAGCCGGGCTGTTCTGCTGACGGAAGGATCGGGCGACGCACGCAGCGCTGACGCCCTGCAGCCTCCGGACGGTGGTGCGCTTGCCGCCCCCTCTCCGGCCGCTGCGTCGGAAGCCGAGGCAGTTCGGTAGCGTGTGGTTGGCGGCCCCGCCAAGGCGTCCTCGACAGCAGGAGCACCATCGCCGCCACCATGCGTCCTCCTCCTCCCCGACGACGACCTCCGTCTCCGTCCGCTCCGGGGGAAGGGGAGGGTCTAGAAGAAGAAAGGAAAAGCAAAAAGCGGTTCAAGCAAATATCCAAAGAAAGACAACACCGAAAAGGCGGAATCGCAGAACTTACCCTGGTGGGCGTCTTCAGAAGTGCTCTCTTGCCGGGAACCATCCTTGCGGAGTAGCCGCCTCGTCGGGCTACTCGCCCTTGGCGGAGTACCCGCCCTTGACGAGACGCTCTCCTTGCCGGGAATCCGCCTTGGCGGGATGGAGGGACTGCCGCTCCTCGGGGCGACCTCCGGATGCTCTGTTGCTGCGGCTCCATCCTGCGCAAGTCAAGGCAAACACGCCAAGATATTGGGACAAGATGAAGCTATCGATGTACCCCAAGCAAGCGAGCGCGGAACCGGACTTCGCTGGGGGCTGCACTGGGCTGCTCCTCGACGGCGCTGGTCCGCAAACTCGAGTCCGAGCGCCTCCGCCCTCGACGGGCGAAGTCGTCTGCATCTCGACCACGGGCACCTTGGCTCTTCGCCGCCCGCTCACCAAGGTCCTCAAGTCAACACAAAAAGCAAGATTAGCATCAAGAATGGCCGAGGCGAAATTCGCCAAGATGAAGGTCTTGGGGACTCACTCCTGTTCCTCCTCGTCGCCTTCGCCAAGGCGGAGAGGTCGACCGCACTTTGGGACGCGTCGGTGTGAGGAGCAGAGACGGAGGCCTCTCGGGCGCTTGGCGGTCTCGGCCTCGGGGCTGCGAAGACCCGCCCCTGTGGCGGTCGAGACCGAGAAGTGGGCGGAGCCGCCGCCCGCCCGAGGAGGCCTCGACCGCTCGGCGCCGACTTATGGGCGCCTTTGCTGTGGCCTGCCCATGAAGTCGCCTCCGCCACATCTCAGGCGCTGGTCGCCCGGCACGGCTCGATTCCCGGAAGCTTGCGCTGCCCGGGCGAGCTGGCAGCTTGCCGGGGCTTGCGACTACTTCCGCGCAGCCTTGCGGAGGCGCTCGCGGAGAACGCTTGGGGCTCGCCTGAGGCGGGAGGTTTCGACGACGAGGAGACGCTGCCATCATAAAGGTCCGTGGACCGCCGCATCATCGGCGATCGCGACGTTCTCCTCCTCCCTCGCCCGGCTGGCTCGCGGACCCGCACACCGTGCCGCGACCCTTTACCTTTGGCGCCGGCTCCCTCCGGCGCCTCAGCGCCCCGGCACCCTCTGCTCCCTCCGGCAGCGCCACCGCTTGCCGCGATTTCGCCACAATTCCGTGGATCCCGAGTGCCTCAGAGAAGGGACCCGGCAAGCGCGCGGGAGGAAGTTTCAGCAACGGCAGATCTCCGCCGCCTCCGCTTGATAGGACTTCTCCGCAGCCTCCTCCTCCTCGGCGCGTAATCGAATTCTCCTGCCGCTGCGGCTGCAGCGGCCTCTTCAGCCCGAGAGGCTATGAACGCGATCTCCGATCCGTGGTGTCCCGTGTCAGCCCGCGGATCTCATCCTTGTTTTTCGCCACCTCCTCGAGGGTGTCGAAGAAGTTGATGATGTCACCGGCTCAGCGGAATCCATGAACGCTCCACGCCGCGGGAATCACACGCGGGCATCATGGCGAGGAGACGATCCTGCCACGTTATTGCAGAGGGCACCACTTGCCGGGAAGCTGAACCACTCGATGGGCGGGTCGTATGAAGAGCTCCTGACCATCCCCTCAGCTCCAGCGTCGTGAAATTGAAGTTCAGCCCGGTGCGCAGCCTCATTATATCCCCCGCGCCGCCATACTCCCAGGCCGGCCTTTTTCTGTCTTGGAGGGGGGCGATGCGGCGACGGAGAAAGTCTGCGCACTACGCTGCGATGGACAGCCCCGCGTGCCGGAGGCGAAGGATCCGGATGAGGGCAGCGTCGAGCTTGACGTCGTCAGAGTCCAGCTCGCTCCAATCTCTGCCCCGCTCAATGGGCGCGGTGCGCGGCGCGGTGAAGGGCTGCGGCTCGTCCTCGACGATCCAGCACCCGATCCGCGCCACTCATCCCACTTGATGCGGAGCTCCCCCGGCAAGTACGACCTCTTCAGGTTCAGACGGAAAACCCAAGAAATCCCTCCGGAGAGGGGGGAGCCGGGCTCTGCTCTCGGGGTAAAGAAATGCCTGAACAGAGCTACATTTGGGTGGATCTCTGAAGTTCTCACACATATAAAGCGAAACCGCCATTGTGAGGACGGCGTTGGGGGTGAAATCGAGAAGGTGGAAGCCATATGTGTGCATAATGGTATGTAAGAATTCAGAGAAAGGAGGACAAAGACCGCATGAAAGAAAGCTGCGAAGAAATGGTACCCGCCGGGATAGTTGTCCTTGAGGTCGGGCGGGTGGGCGCTGGTCCGAGGATGCGCTGAGGTCCTCTTGGACCGAACAAGAAGTACTTGCCCCGAGTTCGCCCACGCCGAGAGCCAAGGGAAGGCGATGTTCTCCCTCCGCATCTCGAGCGAGCTCTTCCGCCGCTCGGATTTCTCCTTCTTGGTGCCTTCCGCCTTCTCCTTCCCTTCTGGTCTTCGGGCCATAACGGCAGCGGCGAGGAAGGGGATGAGGGTCGGCGACGCCATGGAATAAAGAAACAGCGGAGGAGGCGCGGAGATGGAGCGAGGAGGGTTTTGGCGGAGGAAGAAGAAGCAATGAAAGCAATGGAGGGAACCGCGCTGCTGCCTCTGTTTTTATGGGGAAGTGGGGCGGGCGCGTTGCCCTCTCCTCATTAAGGGACGTGGGCACGCCCCATCCCACGGCACCGCGAATCGACGCTGCGGCTTTGCTGCACGGGAAGGCGGCAGAGGCGGAAGTGGATTCGACGCGCCAGAGGCTTCAGCGCGCCGTGCCTTTGTCTTGGGCCTGGCCCAACAGCGCTTCGGCACTGTATGGCCCAGGCCGGGGCTCTGTCGGTGTACTAAGGTAGGGGTACCTCAAGACCCCATCTTGTGCACGGGCAGCCCCAGCCTCCCGCAACCAGATCCATCAAACGCTTGCCGGAGACCATCTCCGCTCCACACCAAGCCGCTCAAGAACAAAGTATATAAGATAGAAACTCAAGACCCGGCAAGAGGAGCTTGCCGGAAGGCCATTCCTGGCTCAAGGCTACATTACTCCTGCAGATCCCGGCGAGAGGAGCTGCGTCGGGAGGACCAGAAGATCACATCACAGAAGACACGCCTCGGCGCCTGCTGCGCCCGGGCGAGGACCCGGGGCGGCAAGTCACAGAGCCGACAAGCCCGGGCCCGCAAGATCAAGGCCCGGCAAGGTGCTTGCCGGGAGAGCTATGCTACGTGCTCAAGACTCCGGCTCATTTGCCCACGCGTCGCCTCCAGCCTTCTCCAGAGACGCGTGGCGGGTGGCTGTGCTGCATGAAGAATGCGGTGGCACTCCACGGTGGTGGCTTCGCCGCCGTGGCGAAAGAAGACGCAATAGCGGGAGCTTTTGGGGCGACGGCGACGGGCATTTAATGCCCTTGTCCCCCTCTGTCAAAAGTAGGTAGAAAGCACTGTAGCTGCACTGTTCCCGCACTGTTCCAACTACCACCTCTTTTACGTTTTTACCCCTCTACCTCACGTTGACACCTGTCGGTGACCCCTTGCCCTATAAAAGGAGGCCCATGCACAACGTAGAGGAGGTTCCGCGACTAGCTACTCTCGCGAGGGAGGTCCCGCGACTAGCTACTCTCGCGAGGGAGGTTCCGCGACTAGCTACTCTCGCGAGGGTTTCATACACCATTCCACCGTCTTGCTCGCATTCTTGAGCAAGATCAAATACAACACAATGCAGCAGTAGGGTTTTACGCGACCATCGCGGCCCGAAGCTGGGTAAAAATCCCCCGCGTGCATCGCCTCGATCTGCTCTCCGCGCAGCCTCCGCCCCGTACCGAACACACGAAGGGGCCCCGGCCCCATAGGTGCCGCGCCACCCATCGGCCGCGACAGTGACGTAAGAATGGATTCCATCAGTCACATGCCTTCTCCAAGATCGCTTTGAAATTCTTTCATTATTGGTTCAACCTTTCTAATTGTCATTCCGGAGTGCCTCAACAATTCATGGTGGTGTTTCTCGTCGTCATTCTCAAATTTTGAAGTCCGAAGAAGAGTTTCTCTTTAATCTTGCTCTATTCTCTTCAAGATTCATGGTGCTAGCTTGTTGCCATCCTCTCATAATTGTTTTCGATTGTGAGAATCTTTTCAACCCATCAGGAGATATTCAAGAGTCCTCTCAGTTTGTCATCCGGAGCCCATCATCTTAGTTTTATTCATTCAAGCTTTCAGCTCTCGTTCTCCAAATCATACCGGTGCGTCATTCAAGTATTCTCTAATCAGCTCGTGATCTATTCGTTCATTTGTATCTAAATCCCCTCAAATATCTTCATTCATTTTCCAATTCTTCCCGGTGAATTGTGGCTTTGCTATGTTCATTTTCAATTCTTACGGTGGTTCGTTCAAGATTTCACTTCCTTTGTTATCATATTAATTCATTCGTTGTTTCCAAATCCCATCGGTGGTTCCTTCAGATTCTTTACCTTTGTTATCATATCAATTCATTCGTTCTTTGCTATCCTACCGGTGGTTCATGAAGACCTTCTCAAGCTTGCCCTATATTCCTCTTAATCCTTTCTACGGGAATAAGTAGTATGCCAAATCCATTGCTTGCCATCAAATTAATTTGATGAAGGATAAGCATACAATAAATCTTATTCTTATTTCCGCGAGGTGATTCAATTCTTTTCTTCTGGAGATTATTCTTGATGAATAAATTCTTGATTACAAGTGATTCATATTTCTTTCTGGAGTTGGTCATCATATCACATTCTCGGTTCGAGAGGCTTCATCTTTCTTTTTCCGGAGTTCCAAGTTTTCTGCATTATCTCGTCGCAAAGATCCATCTAAATCATTGCAAGGCTTCACCTTGTGTTTTCAACTTCTCTTTCTTTTCATCATCCTTCTATTACCGGAGTTCTTCATGGAGGCTCTAAATGGTGGTTTGTCAAGGATTCCTTTCATTCTTCAATTGTTCTTCAAGATTTCTCTTGAAGTTATGATCCGCCAAGCTATACTCTAAATAAACAGGGTGCCCAACACTTGTTTTGTTTTGAGAAGCTCAAGTTTTCTCCGTCTTGCATTCCGAAGTGCAATTCTTTCTACCTTATCTTTTGAGATGGTCTTATGTCAATCTTGACAATTTCACTTCGTGTTTCACAGGTTGTCAAGATTGAGGTATTTTAAATCCATCAATCTCTTCTTTGGAGTTATATTGGTATAGATTTCACCTAAAGCCTTCCCTAAAGAATATTGCTATTTGTGGTGCTTATCAATGATCCAAGTTATATCTCTATCATCTTGGTGAAGCAGTTTTCATCTCTTCATTGATCTCAAGCAAGCAATTGATTTTGATAGTGGCAGAATTTCACCTCAAGTTTTGAGATGTTTACATAAGCCCACAACAAGCTTGTGCTTCTCGTTGTTGATTTTCCAACAACTCCATTCGATTATTCTTTGCAAGGATGCTTTCCAAGTTTACTTGTGACAAAAGTTGTCATTTTCTTCTTCGTCCCTTTATCCCAATGGTCTAACTTCTATTCTTTCATTACGGAGGTAATATGATGTTGTGCTCTTCACCCATCACCTCGTTTTGTGAGGATCGTGTTCTTTTCTGGCTTATCCATTTAACTGGAGTGTTGTATCATCTCTTCAATATCTTTTCATCTCATCAAGTTTTCTTCTCTTTTCTACCGGAGTGCTGTCCAAATTCTGCCATTCTTGTTCATTGGCTATCTCATTATACCGATGTGGTCATATTCTTTTTGTTCGTGAAGCTCTTATTTCCATGTTTTTTCAACCCTCAAGTCCTCGTAATGTTGCTTGCTCCTCTTTTCTAACGGATTGTTTGCAATCTCGTTCATATCAGTTGTACTCTTTTTTTTAAATTGCTCAACCTTTCAAGGTCCGTGGTTTCACTCGTTTGCCGAAGAAGCAACTTAGTTTACCTCTTCTCTTCCTCTTCCTTTTCTCTCCGGTGCCATCCTAGATCTCGGGACGAGATCCTCTCATAGTGGTGTAGTGTTGTAACGCCCCGGATCCGATGCGCCAGGTGTCCGCCAGTTATTTGCCGTTGTTGCCATGTCATTGCTTGCGTGTTGCATTTCACCATGTCATCATCTACATTTCATCTGCATGTTTTTAAAACTTGCATCCGTTCGGGTTCCCCTGGTTCTCTCCGTTGTCCGTTCGGAGTCTAGACACACTGCACGCTAGCGCCTTTCTCCAAATATTATTTTATAAGTGGCATAAAAAATTTCTCGGAATGGGTTGCAACTTGTCATGCGGTCTTATTATAGTGTAGACAGACCGCCTGCCAAGTTTCATCGCATTCGGAGTCCATTTGATAGCCCAACCGTTAAACCTACAACCGCAATATAGTCGGTTTAATCGTCGGACGTTTTCAGTCTCCGGAAACAGTTGTCGGGCTGCACTTCCCTTCTCTCCCCTCAGCCCAAGTCTCTCTCTCACATCCCACCTAGGCCACTCTACCTCTCCTCGCATCCGGAACCGCCCGATCGCGATCGGAGGGTCCGCAAACGCCCCCTAGACCAAACCCTAGCCAAAAACTGCTATATAAAACCCCTCCTCCTTCCATTTTTGGCAGCCTAACCCTTCCCTAACCCCAGCCGCAGCCAATCCCCCCTCCTCCTCGGGATCTCCGCCACGCTCTCCCGCTCGCTCCGCCCGAGTTCCGCCTCAGGCTCGTCCTGCTCCCCGCAGCAGAGGCCGACCCCGCCGCCTCGCCAGAGGACACGCGCCGCCGCCGTCGGCGACCTCGACGCCCAGGCCAGATTCGCCGCCCTCTGCCTTTTTCTCCTTCTCCCCTCTCCTCCTCCCTCTAATCTCTCTCCTCCCCGCAGGGAACCGCGCTGCCGCCGCCTGGGGATCTCGCCTCCAGCTCCGCCGCCGGAGCTCCCCGCCCCGTTCTAGCGCCGGGAATGGGCTCCCGACGCCCGAATCCGGCCTCCCCTCGCCGGATCTAGCCTCCTCTGCCTCCCCATCGCTGAGAACCACCGTCCTCCGTCGCGTTGGATCTCGGGCGCCGCCCTGCCCTCGTCGTCGGGAGACCACGACAGGCGATACCAGCCACGTGGGCCGCGCGCCCCCCCCCACGTCGGCCCAGCCCAGCAGCGCCCGGCCAAAGCCGGCCTGCCACCTCTCCTTCCGAACTGGGCCGAGCCCATGGTGAGGCCACCCCACCGACGCCCTTTATTTTTTTCCCTCCTGTTGGGCCAATCAGTTTCGGCCCGCGTAGGTTTTTTTAGCATCTGTGATTTACAGTTTTACAGAAAACCCCCTGTAGTTCATGCATTAATAACTCATTAATCGTGCATCAGATTAAAATGTTTTATATATGTAAAATGCTCAGAAAATTGTGTAGATTAATAATATGCCATTTTCATCTATGTTAAAAATGTCTAAATTGCTGTTTGCATTAATTTGCTCAAATGCCATGTTAAAATGATTTAATTCATAACTAAATAACCGTAGCTCGGTTTTAAATGTTCTTTATATGTAAATGGGGTGGAAAAATGCCTAGATTAACATGGTCCACTTTATTTTCCTGTTTAAAAACATTAAAATATGTTTTAGGGCAGAACAGTAGCAAATTCATAAATTGCATATGAGGTTTTTCCGGAATTGTTGTTTGTTCTTCCGGCCTCATTTAAACTTGCCTAAATAGTTAGTTTACTTTTGTTACACCCCTTGCCATGTTTAATAACATTTAACATTGCTGTGTACCTAAACTGGAGTGAACTAAATAACTCGATGTGGTGTTTTGTCAATATGCAACTCGTTGCATATTGGGCTCCACTTAACTTGTAGTATCGGTTTGTTGCACTTTGCCATGCCATGCCTCATTAAACCGGACATGCATCATACTTGATTGTGCATCATGCCATGCTTATGTGATGGTTGTTTACCATGTTGTTTGTTTCTTTCCGGTGTTGCTTCTTAGTTCCGGTAATGTTGCGATTGTGAGGATTCGTTCGACTACGTCCATTTGTCTTCTTCATGGACTCGTTCTTCTTCCTTGCGGGATTTCAGGCAAGATGACCGCTACCCTGGATCTCACTACTATCATTGCTATGCTAGTTGCTTCGTTCTATCGCTATGCTGCGCTGCCTATTGCCTGTTTATCAAGCCATCCCAAATTGCCATGAACCTCTAACCTTTGACACCTTCCTAGCAAACCATTGCATGGCTATGTTACAGCTTTGCTCAGCCCCTCTTATAGCGTTGCTAGTTGCAGGTGAAGTTGAAGATTGCTCCATGGTGGACAGGGTTATGTTGGGATATCACAATATCTCTTATATTATTAATGCATCTATATATTTGGTAAAGGGTGGAAGGCTCGGCCTTATGCCTGGTGTTTTGTTCCACTCTTGCCGCCCTAGTTTCCGTCATACCGGTGTTATGTTCCCGGATTTTGCGTTCCTAACGCGGTCGGGTGATTTATGGGACCCCCCTGACAGTTCGCTTTGAATAAAACTCCTCCAGCAAGGCCCAACATTGGTTTTACCATTTGCCTCACCACCACCTACCTTTCCCTTGGGAGTAATTAACCCAATGGTCATCTTTATTATAGCCCCCCCGGGCCAATGCTTGTCTAAGTGTTGGTCCAAACTAGAGCACCGTGCGGGACCATTCCTTGGCAACTTGGATTCGTCGGTACCTGTACGCTTCGCTTATCCGATGATGCCCTGGGAACGAGCTATGTGCATCTCCTATCGGGATGTCGGCGCATCGGGCGGTCTTGCTGGTCTTGTTTTACCATTGTCAAAATGTCTTGTAAACCGGGATTCCGTGACTGATCGGGTCTTCCTGGGAGAAGGTCTATTCCTTCGTTGATCGCGAGAGCTTGTCATGGGCTTGTTGGGACACCCTGCGCAGGTATAAACTTTCGAGAGCCGTGCCCGCGGTTATGTGGCAGATGGGAATTTGTTAATGTCTCGTTGTAGATAACTTGACACCAGATCCGAACTAAAACGCATCAACCGCGTGTGTAGCTGTGATGGTCTCTTCTCGGCAGAGTCCGGGAAGTGAACACGGTTTCTGTGTTATGATTGACGTAAGTAGGTCTTCAGGATCACCTCTTGATCATTGCTAGCTTCACGACCGTTCCGCTTGCTCTCTTCTCACTCTTATTTGCGTATGTTAGCCACCATATCATGCTTAGTCGCTGCTGCAACCTCACCACTTTACCCCCTTCCTTTCCCATTAAACTTTGCTAGTCTTGATACCCATGGTAATGGGATTGCTGAGTCCTCGTGGCTCACAGATTACTACAACAACGATTCTGCAGTACAGGGTATCACGATGACCATGACGCGAGAGCGATGCTTGCTTGTTTTGGAGTTCTTCTTCTGCTTCTTCTTCGATCAGGGGATAGGTTCCAGGTCGGCAGCCTGGGCTAGCAGGGTGGATGTTGTTTGAGTTTCTGTTTATGATTCATCCGTAGTCGGATGTTGTTCTTGTATGTTGTATGATGTTGTATTCGTGTGGCATTGTATGCCTTTTGTATCTATCCCCATCTATTATGTAATGTTGATGTAATGATATCCACCTTGCAAAAGCGTTCCAATATGCGGGTCTATCCTTGGTGGGACCTTCGAGTTCCTTTTGGATAGGGTCGCATATTGGGCGTGGCAAGTTGGTATCAGAGCCTCGACCGACCCTAGGAGCCCCCCTTGATTGATCGTGTAGTTTGGCCGTTGTTGAGTCTAGAAGAATTATTTTTCCGGAGTCTAGTTATATCGGAGAGTAGGAATTCTTTTTACTCCTCTGCCCCTTCGTCGCTCTGGTGAGGAATCTTGACGTAGGTGTTTTGAATTACCCCTCTTCCCCTTCAAATTTTTCTTTAGGTTCACGCAGTTAGTTTTTTTCCGATCGTTGTTCCTCAGCTCTTTTATCCGATGCATTTCTCGTCAAGTTGACTCGAGCCTCTTCATCGTTGTCAAGTCCAATCCTCAGTTGTTTTATTTTCCCACCCCCCCCCTTTCATCTCGGAACCGGAGTCCGTAATCGAGTATCCATCCTACTCATGCGAAGTCTTTGCTTTCTTTCCTCAATGATTTCAACCGGTGTTTTCCCTTCAAGTTATTCGTCGGTTCTACCTTCCTAGTCGCCTTTGTTTTCCCGCCCTCCCACCCTTTCTTCTTCCCGGAGTCTGAGTCTGTTTCGACCATCAATTTCATTCGTGTGGAGCCTCTTCAGTCTTCCCTCAATTATATCAACCGGTGAATTCTCATCTCGTCTGGCGTTCTTCATCTCTTTTCTATCTGTTCATCATCCCTTTCCAACGGTGTTTTTTCTCTCTTCAGTGGGCCCTAACCCACAGGTCTTTTCCCAGGATCTTACCTGACTCTTCTAATTCCCCGGAGTTATTCTCAATTTCTTTTCAAAGTGTGACGTTAGAATGGATTCCATCAGTAACATGCCTTCTCCAAGATCGCTTTCAAATTCTTTTCATCGTTGGCTCAACCTTTTCGCTTTTATTTCTCCCGGAGTACCTCAACAATTTTGGTGGTGTTTCTCGTCATCATTTGAAGATCGAAGAAGAGTTTTTTTCCTCTAAATCTTGTCCGTTCCCCGGAGATTCGTGGTTCCAGCTTCATGTTATCCTCTGAAATTATTCCATTTGTCAGATATTGTTTTCTTACCATCCGGAGTATGTCAGGAGTTGTTTTTCCATTTCTTTCACCGGAGGCCATCATTCCAGTTATCGTTCTCTATTTATCCCGGTGCTTCATTCAAGTGTTCTTCAATCAGCTCATGATCTCTTCGTTCTTGTGCATCTAAATTCCCTCTAGTATATTTGTTCTTCTAATTCTCCCCGGTGATTCATTCTCTTTTCAGCAGTCATTTTCAAATTCTTACGATGGTTCTTTCAGATTCTTTTCCTTGATTATCATATTAATTCATTTGATCTTTTCAATCCTACCGGTGGTTCATGAAGACATTCTCAAGTTTGCGATATGTCACTTCTCAATTCTTTTCAACAAGAATAAGTTGCATGCCAAATCCGGGTTGTCATCAATTTAATTTGATGAAGGATAAGCATATAATAAATCTTATTCTTATTTCCTCCAAGTGTTCAATCCCTTCCTTCAGAGTTTGTTCTTGATGAATAAATTCTAGTTCCAAGTGTTTTCATCTTTTCTTTTCCGGATTCCAAATTTCCTCGGACATCGGAACATCCATCTAAATCATCGCAGGCTTTAATCTTATTCTTTCATCCTTCATTCTATCTCATCATCCTTTTGTCACCGGAGGTCTTCATGGTGGTTCTTCATGATTTAATTCATTCTTCAAGAGTTCATCAAGTATCATTCCATCCTCTCTAGCTCATGTTCTATTCCTTCCATGTTCAGCTGGAGTGCTGTCTAAATCCTCTCAGACTTATCCATTTCTTTTCTCATTCTAACCACTCCGGTTAGAACGAGTGGTTTCATAGTCTACATGATTCCGTGAGCTTTCGATTCTCGTCATTCTCGCCGTTCATCTCTTCTTCTCAAGTGCTCTCGATTCTTTGCTTCTTCTCTTGAGTTCTTGTTTCACCTCATCCCTTTTCCCTTCTGTCTCGGTCCTAAGATCTCGGGACGAGATCTCTTGTTAGTGGAGGAGTGTTGTAACGCCCCGGATTCGATGCGCCAGGTGTCCGCTAGTTATTTCGCCGTCGTTGCCATGTCATTTGCTTGCGTGTTGCACTTTGTGATGTCATCATCTGCATTTCATATCATGTCATCATGTGCTTTTCATTTTGCATACGTGTTCGTCTCATGCATCCGAGCATTTTCCCCGTTGTCTGTTTTGCAATCCGGCACTCCTATGTCCCCCGGCGTCCCCTTTTGTCTTCTGTTGTGAGCGGGTGTTAAACTTTCTCGGAATGGCCCGAGGTTTGCCAAGTGGCCTTGGTATAGCACCGGTAGACCGCCTGTCAAGTTTCGTGCCATTTGGAGGTCGTTTGATACTCCAACGGTTAACCGGGTAACCGTAAAAGCCTCTTTTGTGTGCAGCCCAACACCCCTTCCAAAGTGGCCCAAAACCCAGCAAACTCCCCTCTATGCTCTCGGTCGTTCGATCACGATCGCGTGGCCGAAAACCGCACCTCATTTGGACTCTCCTAGCTCCCTCTACCTATAGATACACCTTCCCCTCCGAAATTCGCGGATGAAACCCTCCAAACCCTAGCCTCTTCCCCCGCCGCCACCGGACATGTCCACTCCGACCGGACTTGTCCAGCTTCCACATCACCCCGTCCAATAGGACGCCGACACCTCAGCGCCGCCGCCTCCCTCCTCCACTCCCCGCACGCCACGTGGGCGCCGCTGGCTCCCCGCGCCACTGCCCGCCCGCAGCTGCAGCGGGCCACCCCAGCCCATCCGGCGCCGCGCGCCGCCGCCGCCCGCCGGCTCCGTCGCCGGCCGCTTAGCCCTCCGCCACCGGCGGACCTCGTCGGTGACCTCCGCGCCCGGCCGGCGCCGCCCTCGGTGCCTCCTCCGCTTGAGCTCGGCCGGCAGGCTTAAGCCCGCCTCGGCCGTCTCCGCTGGCGCCCCTCGCCGCGCCGCCCAGCGCCTCCTCGCCTCGGTGCTGCCCGGCCCGCCGCGCCTCGCCTCCGGCGGAGCTCGCCTCGGCCGTCTTCTTCCCCGGCCGGATCCGGGCAAGGGCCACCGGATCCGTCCGCCCGGGACCTCCTCGGCCTCCTCCCCGTCCAACTCCGGCAGCCGCGCCGCCCTGCTCCGACGAACCTCGAAATCCGCGCCACCGTTGACTTCTCCCGGAGGTGAAAATTCATCTAAGTCCCCGGATCTGCTATGTAATCGTGCCATGTTCATCATGCTGTATCTCTGCATCCGTAGCTCCGTTTCGTGCGTATAATATGTCAAATTGTTCGCCTCGACGAGTACTTCATTTCATTCCATTGCATCATTTTCATTTGAGCTCATCTGGATGCCCGAAATGCTGTTGGAAGAGTGCATGTTGATGTTAATCTGCTGAAACTGTTATAACTTGCTCATTTATCATTTTTGCCATGTTTGATGTGTGCATCCTATGAGGTTGATGTCTTCATGTGTTTTGATCTATGCCATTTCATATTATCAGAGGTGCAAACCATATATTTTTGTGAGTTGTGTGCTGAGTGCATCGAGCTTGTTAAGGAGGGTACTTGCTGTTGCTGTTTTGCTAGACAGATTCTTTTATATTTTGTTGCTATGTAAACATGCTTCTACTAATCATTCTATGCATAATCTAGAGATGTTTTGTAAACATGTTTTGTTATATATGTCTTGCTTTATCCATTCATGCCCTTGGTTACAATTATAGCCTGCTGGAACATGTTGTTATCTTGCTCCAAAATTGCTTCATAATGTTGCTGTCAGCCTGTTTACATGAAGTTGAATGTTTCCATGATTGTTTCCTAGTGATCCATGCACCCTATGAACTTGTTCTTACCATGTATAGCTTCACAAACATGTCTTCTTACTGTTGGTTGCCTTGCCATGCCATTTATTGCTCTGTGGTGAGTGGTTCAAGCTCACCAACATGCCTACTTATTGTTGTTCCTGCCATGTTTGAATCTGTAATATAACTTGCCATGTTTACATGGGTGCCATCATATTTTCTGATCCTTTTTGGCTCATGGTCAGTAAGGGTCTTTTGATATATGCTATTATTAGATTCATGCCATGCCTTTGTTTGCCATGATATGTTCCTGTAACATGTTGTTTGATAGCTCTAAACATTGCAACCTGATGTTATTTCTACTAAAGTCTGAAACTGTTATTATTTGCAATCTTACCATGTCTTTTTGAGCATGTTCTAGTCTTTTCTAGAGATAGCTCAGTGTTCATGTTTTGTTATGCTTTACCTGTAATTCATGCCCATGCCTTTTGCTATTATGTTGGGGGTGCTGTAGCTTGTTGTTTTGATGCTTGCAATATGCCTAGTTGCTGTTATGGACAGATTGTTGTTATGACTTGTATAGAGTGTATGTGTTGCACCGTTGCTCCGTTTTGAGTGTGCTCTATATGAAACTTGCTTGATTTTGCATGTAGTTCCATATTACCATGTTGCATCCTTGTTTTGGTGTGTTTTCTTGATGTTTGTATGCATTTTGCATCAATGCCATGTTTAACTTGTTTTGCTCATATCTTCTAGGCCGTAGCTCCAAATCTAATGAACTTTAAATGTAACTTGACTAGAATTTCGTGTAGATCATCTTGGTGCATCTTAACTTGCTGTTTAACAACTTGAACATAACGTTTCTTTAGTTCTGGACCAATTTCGAAATTTGCATATGAGGACTTACCGGAATTGTTATATGTGGTTTCCGGCCTCATTTAAACTTGCCTTGATGTGTCGTTTTTGTTTCCATCATCTCTTGCCATGAGTAGCTTCATGTAGCTTTGTCATGCATCATGCTTGTTATGCATCATGTCTTGTTCATGTGTGGTGTGTTTACCATGTTGTGTGCTTCTTCTCGATAGTTTCCGTTTCGTTGCAATCGTGAGGATGCGTTCGTCTACACTTGGTTCGTCTTCGTGGCTTCATCTTGTTCATGGACTCGTCTTCTTCCTAGCGGGATTTCAGGCAAGATGATCGCTACCTGGATCTCACTACTACCATTGCTATGCTAGTTTGCTTCGTTCTATCGCTATGCTGCGTTACCTATCTTTTGCTCATCAAGCCTCCCAAATTGCCTTGAACCTCTAACCTTTGACACCTTCCTAGCAAACCATTGCTTGGCTATGTTACCGCTTTGCTCAGCCCCTCTTATAGCGTTGCTAGTTGTAGGTGAAGTTGAAGATTGCTCCATGGTGGACAGGGTTATGTTGGGATATCACAATATCTCTTATATTATTAATGCATCTATATATTTGGTAAAGGGTGGAAGGCTCGGGCCTTATGCCTGGTGTTTTGTTCCACTCTTGCCACCCTAGTTTCCGTCATACCGGTGTTATGTTCCCGGATTTTGCGTTCCTAAGGCGGTCGGGTGATTTATGGGACCCCCCTAACAGTTCGCTTTGAATAAAACTCCTCCAGCAAGGCCCAACATTGGTTTTACCATTTGCCTCACCACCACCTACCTTTCCCTTGGGAGTAATTAGCCCAAGGGTCATCTTTATTATAGCCCCCCCGGGCCAATGCTTGTCTAAGTGTTGGTCCAAACTAGAGCACCGTGCGGGACCATTCCTTGGCAACTTGGATTCGTCGGTACCTGTACGCTTCGCTTATCTGGTGTTGCCCTGGGAACGAGCTATGTGCAGCTCCTATCGGGATGTCGGCGCATCGGGCGGTCTTGCTGGTCTTGTTTTACCATTGTCGAAATGTCTTGTAAACCGGGATTCCGAGACTGATCGGGTCTTCCTGGGAGAAGGTATATTCCTTCGTTGATCGCGAGAGCTTGTCATGGGCTAAGTTGGGACACCCCTGCAGGGTATAAACTTTCGAGAGCCGTGCCCGCGGTTATGTGGTAGATGGGAATTTGTTAATGTCTCGTTGTAGATAACTTGACACCAGATCCGAACTAAAACGCATCAACCGCGTGTGTAGCCGTGATGGTCTCTTCTCGGCGGAGTCCGAGAAGTGAACACGGTTTCTGTGTTATGATTGACGTAAGTAGGTGTTCAGGATCACCTCTTGATGATTGCTAGCTTCACGACCGTTCTGCTTGCTCTCTTCTCGCTCTTATTTGCGTATGTTAGCCACCATATCATGCTTAGTCGCTGCTGCAACCTCACCACTTTACCCCCTTCCTTTCCCATTAAGCTTTGCTAGTCTTGATACCCATGGTAATGGGATTGCTGAGTCCTCGTAGCTCACAGATTACTACAACAACAGTTGCAGGTACAGGGTATGCGATGACCATGACGCGAGAGCGATGCTTGCTTGTTTTGGAGTTCTTCTTCTGCTTCTTCTTCGATCGGGGGATAGGTTCCAGGTCGGCAGCCTGGGCTAGCAGGGTGGATGTTGTTTGAGTTTCTGTTTATGATTCATCCGTTGTCGGATGTTGTTCTTGTATGTTGTATGATGTTGTATTTGTGTGGCATTGTATGCCTTTTGTATGTATCCCCATCTATTATGTAATGTTGATGTAATGATATCCACCTTGGAAAAGCGTTCCAATATGCGGGTCTATCCTTGGTGGGACCTTCGAGTTCCTTTTGGATAGGATCGCATATTGGGCGTGACAGGTGCATGGTCTGATGTGGAGCCTGGGAGGTGCGTGACCGAGGCTGTAGGGTACCTACTCAAGCAGGCCGAATTTACCATGGCACGATCCAGCCTACACCTTGTGAAGCTTCCCCCAACAAACTTTTTCTCAAACGTCCATTAATTGCCCTTATAGCCCAAGTCAAGAAGCATGCAAATATCCATAGTATCCCGGAAGGCCTGGATTTGGGCGTTGCTCCGTTCACCAACTCCCTCGTGCTCGTCCAGACGTAAAACTTCATTAAAATCACCCATACATAGCCATGGTAACGCGTGCAAAGTGCTTATGTTTTTCAAAACTGTCCAAGTCTGATGCCTCAGATGTGTTTGCGCTTCTCCATACACACAAGTAAATCTCCACTTATCCTGATCATGCTCCTCAACAGAGACATCCACATGATAAATAGAGTAACCAAGAATATCAACTTTTATTGAATTATTCCAAAACAGTCCAATTCCGCCGCTACGGGCTTGGCTGCTAACAGCATTGCATTATCATAAACCAAAGTTCCCGCCAGAGCTTGTACCCTAGTCCTATCAATTTGTGTTTCTACGATGCACAACAGGGTAGGGACAAATTTCTTCGCGAAGTCGCAAAGCTCTCGGACTGTCGCGGCTTTGCCCACACCGCGACAGTTCCAGCAGAAGGCACTCATTGTCCCCGGCGGCGCCCGTCCAGTGGGCCTGCCTACTTCAGCTCTGGTCTTGCCTTGTTTTTCTCTGACTCAGTGGTAACCTTGGTCCTCTTCAGGTCTTGTGTGGAGTTTGGGCTAGGGGGAACTGCCGGAGTTGGGAGAGCTAGAATATGGCTATGGATGGATGCACTTTCTTTGGGTAAAGTAGCCTGTTCCGAGCTACGCTCAGCTCCCCTCTTTCTGTTATATTCTGCTGCAACCATCTCTGGATCTCCATCATTCTCTGCGTCTTCGGATGCCTTTGGATCCTCGTCGTAGACCGGCTGTGCACAAGCCCGTCCCTTGTCACGGCCTCCTCTACCTCCTCTTCTGCCTCCTCTACGTCCACGCCCACCGCCTGGACCAGCACCGGTACGCATTTCCCACGAGGCCCATAGGTTTTTGAAAACCAAAGCAGCTGGAGCGTGTATTCCATCTCCATGTTCCTTGTAGACATGGCCAAGACGCCCACACACAGCACACCAGTCCGGAAGTTTTTCATACTTCACCAAGTAAATCTGGCGCTGTCCATCCCTGACCATCGAGACCGTTTTTTTGAGCGGTTTGAATACGTCGATCTGCACCCATACGTGGTAGAAGTTGCCAGCAAAATCTTGTGTTTGAGTTTCAGTAAACAGCACCTTTCCCACTTTGCCAGCCAGAGCTTCCACCAGATGGGCGTACTTGTCAGGAACATCATGGATTTGAATCCATATGTCCAAAGTGTTCAGAGCTACCTTCGATGGCTTTGTGATTCCATCGTAGGGGGAGAGGATGACAGTGTTTCCTCTGAAGTTCCACGGTCCATCCATTGTCACCCGTTCCCAATCCCCCAGAAGGAAAAATTGAACGGTGTATAGATTGTCCTCAAGGGGGCGGAACTTGCAATCATGAGCTAGGTCCCAAGCCGATCGCATGTTCTTGAAGAACCAATACTGGCTATACGGCTTTTCTATATGCACGCGGACTACTGCCACCCACCTTGCCACCTCCGACGCCGCCTCTTGTTCATCATAGACGATGTCGTCCAGGTCCTCCTCCCGGAGTCCCAGCTCTGCCATCATCTTTGCCAAGTCCTAGCTCCGACGCCCCCGATCCATCTCCTGCCATCGCTGCTTGAAACCCTAACCCGACGTAGATCAATCGGGTGTTGCAGTGAACCCTAACTCCCGTCTCGCTCCAGGGAATCGATCAAGGCCAGGCAACGATCGAGGATAGTCCCTTAATCAGCCCGAATCTATCCCAGGTTCGATCAGGGGAGGGAAGGATAAAATCTCGACGGCGGCGAAAAATCGCCTCGGGAGAAACTAAACCCTAACGAGAGGGAAAGAGAATTGTGCCAACAGAAAAATGATCCATCTGCCTATCTCCTATAGCGCAAGGAGAGAGACAAGTGGGGGATGTGGGCTGGGCCTTGTACAGGGAAAAGGAATGGACCAGAGTGCACAAGGGTTTTCTTGCCTTTTTTTTAAAACATTGTCTCGGTTTTTGCATTTAAACAAAATAGCAAACAATTTTTATTTGAGTTAAAACTTGGCACATAGTTATAGTACAACATTCCAAGACCACACAGAAGGTTTCTCGTCATTTGGAAATGTGAAGATATTTGCTTATTTTGAAAAGGCCAAAATATTTGTTGCATGACCACTTACTAATTTCCTAGGAATTACTTGGTGATTCAAATGAGGTTGGTTACAACATGGCAATGATCAGGTGAATTTTTACAATAATGCAAACATTTTAGTTTTTTCTGTTTTGAAGAAATATCATTTTGATTTTGTTTTAGTTCCTTTGAATTTCAGCGGGACTGAATCATCGCAAGGTTAACAACAGTAATCTTGGTGATGTGGCATTATTAACAGGGGATTAATGTAGCTTATTTATCCGGGCGTCACAGGCCAGCTCATCGAATGTCATCATTATGGCCTTTCACTTGTACGACCGAATGATTTGAAAATAATAATAGTGCAAGATTGCCGTGGACTAAGGTGGAATATGCAAACATTTTATTCAAAAGGAGAAGACAAGGTAATATGGGCTCTTCGTTAGATCAACAATAATTCATAAGAGAGCCACTCAATATTTCCATTGTGGTCTTCTCCTCGGTATGACTCAATAAAAGAAAAGAAATTCAGAGAAACACAGTGAAATATTTTTGGAGTTTTTGGGTTTTTCGTAAACAGGCAAATGGAATGAGAAAAGAAAAACGAGAAAAACTATTTACACGGGAAAGCTCCCGACAAGTAAAAGAAGAACAAGGAAATCATTTTGGGTTTTCTTTTTAGTGGTACAACAATTTAAACTAGGAAGAAAAATAAAAAATAAGCAAGAAACATATTTTTGGATTTTCTCCAAGTTTTTCAAACACACAAGAAGAAAGCGAGAAAATAAATTTAACATGGATGATACAATGAAAAATTGTGAATACCGACAACTGGAATGAAATGCATGAACATGATTGTAATGTCGGTGGGAATACATACTCCCCCAAGCTTAGGCTTTTGGCCTAACTTGATAATCACCAGTCGTAGAAGCCATGAGGTCCTGTGTTGATGTGCTGGGGAGCGGGCACCTGAGGGTCCCACTGCTGAGGCTCCTCCTATGCTGCAGCCAGGTTCTTCTGGTAAGCAACAATGTCCTCAAGCATAATCTTGTATCCGCGCCTGGCAACACGGTCAAACAGAGATGGTGCAGGCAATGGAATAATATCACGAGTTTTCTCACAAAAAACTAAGTTATAAGGAATATCAATATCAGGGTAATCAGCACCAATAAACTGGTGGTCTTCCATAGCTGATCTATCTAGGTAAACCTTGGGCAAACGATGGTCATGCTGGCGTATCTGCACGTTAAAGTGAGTCGCCAAGCGAGTAGCGTAAATGCCCCCATGTATTTTACCCTTGGATCTTTTGATGTGAAGGCGACGTGCCACAATAGCTCCCAAGCTATAAGTGTTGTCGCCATAAAGTGTGCGACATGAAACAACATAGTTCTGGAGCGCTAAGTGCACCTACCTTCTCTCTAGCAAGTAAGCATTTTCCAATACATAGAGCAAAATAATGCATTGCAAGAAAATGCAAGCTAGTAGCGTGACACTCGATATTCCTCTCTCATCCCGCACCGGCAAAGTACGGTAAAAACCATCAAACTCCGTGGGCCTAGGCTCTACCAAATCTCCATCAGAAGGATGCATGCAAATATCAAAAAATTCAGTAAGTGGTATCTTGTGGTTTTCAGCATATAAATTAAATGACACCTCAGGGGGATTATTCTTAGAATGGAAATGAAAGTTTTGCACAAAGGAATTTGTGAGGAGATGATAATCTTCGCATTCATCTGCGATGAAGTGGTGAGGCCGGCATTAGTAGCTCATTGTGCAACCTCTTGAAGGATTCCAGCCCCTTCCATGAACGGATTATGCGGCCATTCGCACGGCCGTAACTCAGCCAATCTCTGGGTATGGAGATCATTGTCAGATGACTCCCCAATAACTCCCTTGGAGCTCTTCTTGGAAGCAAACTTCCTAAAGAAACTCATCCTTTTCCTATGAACAAAATTCTGAAATTTTTAGTCCACAAATTTTTTCTCAGCAAAAATGATAGCAACTACTCATAGGGATGTATAGAGGCCATATCAAGCATTCAAACTACTTATAACTCTAAGAATTCAAACATGCAAGCTCATCTACAGCAGCACCAAGAGTAGCTAATTATTCAAAATATAAACCACTAAAACAAAAACTAATTGGACACATGGAGGAGTCACATACCAAACAACAATTCCCCGAAATAGTTCCGGAAATGGAGCTTCGAGCAAAGAGATTGAACTCCGCGGTTTTGGGAGCAAGAACACGGGAGAGAGAGCAATGGTGTTTTTTCTGGAGGAATGTGGTGATGTGGGAAGAAGTAAGTGAGGGGGGCCTCGTGGGGACCACAACCCACCAGGGCGCGCCTGGTGGTCCTGGCACGCCCAGGTGGGTTGTGCCCACCTGGTGAACCTCTCTTTGATATTATTTGCACCAGAAATTCAGAAATATTAAGAAAAAAATCATATTAAAGTTTGAGGGCATTCTGAGAACTTTTATTTTTGGGTCATTTTTTTATTGCACGAAAAACTCAGATAACAGATAAAACATGGCATTGTATTTTATTTAACTAATAAAAATAGAGAACAAAAGGTAGGGACAGAAGGTAGTGCTCACTAAATTCGTCAACTTCATACCTCTAAAAAATGATCCATTAACAAGGTTGATCAAGTCTTATTAACAACCACTTTCAATTAGCATGAAACCAAAGAACTTTCATAAGTCACTAAGTTACCTCAAAGGGGATATGAATGTCCCCAACAATAAGCATTTCATATTTCTTTTTAACAGTAGGTAGAGGTAGTTGGAAACTCCTAACAGTGATTGTCAGAGATTTTTCAATAACATTAATACCATTCACTTGGAATTGTTTCTTCGGAAAGTGCACTATATCCTCACTAACATTGATATGAAAAGTGACCTTACTTTTATAGCAATCTATAATAGCTCCTGCAGTATTCAAGAAGGGGCTACCAAGGATAATTGACATGTTGTCGTCCTCAGGCATATCAAGTATAACAAAGTAAGTTAAGATAGTAACATTGGCAACAACAACGGGCACATCCTCACAAATACCGATAGGTGTGGCAGTTGATTTGTCAGCAATTTGCAAAGATATTTCAGTAGGTGTGATTTTATTCAAATCAAGTCTTTTATATAAAGAGAAAGGCATAACACTAACACCAGCTCCTAAATCACATAAAGCAGTTTTCGCATAGTTTATTTTAATGGAGCAAGGTAGAGTTGGTATTCCCGGATCTCCAAGTTTTTTAGGTACTCCATCTTTAAAAGTATAATTAGAAAGCATAGTGGAGATTTCAGCTTCCGGTATTTTTCTCTTATTGGTGATGATGTCTTTCATGTACTTTGCATAAGGAGGCATTTTTAAGATATCAGTCAAGCAAGTGCGCAAAAAGACTGGCCTAATCATTTGAGCAAAGCGTTCAAATGCATCATCATCTTTCTTTTTAGTTGAATTAGGTGGCACGGGCATAGGTTTTTGAACGCATGGTTCTCTTTCCTTATGTGTTTTCTAGCAACAAAGTCTCTTTTATCATATCTTTTATTCTTGGGTTGTGGGTTATCAAGACCAACAACTTGTTCTATCCCAACGTCATTGTCTGGTTCTTTATTATTTTGTTGAGTGTCTTCATGAACCTCATCTATACTCCTATTAAAAAAACCGAGTTTGTGGCGATGGTGTGCCTGCCATTATGCTATCTAGACCGTTCGATCTGGAATGTAAGGCTCAGATTGATACTGGTTGTCCCGGAGCCACTTCTCTTCTACACATCAAACAGCCTAGAGGTTGTTCTCCTTTCTGCTTATCTCCGAAACAGAGCCTTCGAGAACCCCCTCCCAGTTTCCACGCCGCCGGCTCCTCCTCTCTCTTCCCCGATGACCTCCAGACTTGGGTTGGTCCAGAATCCCCCTCCCTCCTCCCACCTGCCACTCCCTCCCCTTGGTTTGAGCTTGCCCCGGTACCTCTCCTTCTAGATCTGGCACAGGCCGTCGGAGAAGAAGATTGAGGCGGTTGCTGCCATGTCCAGATTTGTTTTATATTGTCAGTTACTTCATTTTCCGTTTATGATTGTCGGGGTTGATTCCCTTTAGTACTGACTCTGGTTCTCAATCTCCAACATGATGTCTCTTTCTTATGGCGCCTAGGTGTTGCTGGCACGGATGATTTCTTCCGGTGGCAAGCTACTTGTTCTTGGCGGTGTCGGTGCCATCTGCCTTGAGCCATTGTGTTTGTTTTGATACACGATCATACCTCCATAAGTTCTCTGTTTACTTGGTCAATTTTTTGGACTGGAGATGTATATCAGATCCGTGCAATTGTGTGATTGAATTTATGCTATTTCCTAAACATGTTTAGAAACGAATCTATTGCGGATTTCTAAAGTACATCGTGAAGAGCAGATTTAGCATTGGTGAAAATTCACTAAACTCCACCCCCTCGGGTAGTTACTAGACTTTTTATTCAATGTCCAGACTATTTCTTTCTTTGTGATATGTCTCATATTTTTTACTTGCGGATTTGGTGCAAGGAAAATATAATGGCATGATCAAGTGTTGCTTCATGTCTTCTTATATGGAGAAGTCCTTAAGTTATATGCTCAAGGAAGAAAGATAACCTTTTCCTCTTGTTCTATATTATTGTGTACTGAATGTACTCAGAATAATATCTTTTACAACAAAGAATATATGTACGCTTGTGTAGTTGTCTGAGATCAATGGAATAAGAAAGGGCATACAGTATTATAACGCCCTCGATGCGGCTATATCTCCCACGTGTCGAAGCACGACTTAGAGGCATAACCGCATTGAAAGCAATGTCGCAAGTGAGGTAATCTTCACACAACCCATGTAACACATAAGGGAAAGAGATACATAGTTGGCTTACAATCGCCACTTCACACAATTACATGAATAAAGCATTACATAATCCAGATACAATCAAGGTCCGACTATGGAACCAAAATAAAATAAGAACCCCAAATGCGACAAAGGTCCCCGATCGACCCCAACTGGGCTCCACTACTGATCAACTAGAACGAAACAACACAAAGGGCAAGATCATCATGGAGCTCCTCCTTGAGCTTGGTTGCGTCACCTGCTTGGTAACAAAGGCACCTGCAAACTGGTTTGGAAGTATCTGGTGAGCCACGAGGACTCAGCAATCCCATTACCATGGGTATCAAGACTAGCAAAGCTTAATGGGAAAGGAAGGGGTAAAGTGGTGAGGTTGCAGCAGCGACTAAGCAAGTATGGTGGCTAACCAACGCAAACGAGAGCAAGAAGAGAAACAAGCGGAACGGTCGTGAAGCTAGCAATGATCAAGAGGTGATCCTGAACGCCTACTTACGTCAAACATAACACAGAAACCGTGTTCACTTCCCGGACTCCGTCAAGAAGAGACCATCACGGCTACACACTCGGTTGATGCGTTTTAATTCGGATCAAGTGTCAAGTTATCTACAACCGGACATTAACAAATTCCCATCTGCCACATAACCACGGGCACGGCTCTCGAAAGTTTGTACCCTACAGTGGTGTCCCAACTTAGCCCATGACAAGCTCTCGCGATCATCGAAGGAATAGACCTTCACCCAGGAAGACCCGATCAGTCTCGGAATCCCGGTACATCAAGACATTTCGACAATGGTAAAACAAGACCAGCAAAACCTCCCGCTGTGCCGACAAATCCCGATAGGAGCTGCACATATCTCGTTCTCGGGGCACCGGATGAGCAAGACGTCGGGTTGGCATAGACCCTGGTTGCCTGTGGGGCGCCGGACATCGCTTCGGTTTGGACCAGCACTTAGACAAGCACGCCCGGAGGGGCTAAAATAAAGATGACCCTTGGGTTAATTACTCCCAAGGGAAAGTAGGTGGTGGTGAGGCAAATGGTAAAAGTCAATGTTGGGCCTTCTGGACAAGTTTTATTCAAAGCGAACTGTCAAGGGGGTCCCATAAATCACCCGACCGCGTAAGGAACGCAAAATCCGGGAACATAACACCGGTATGACGGAAACTAGGGCGGCAAGAGTGGAACAAAACACCAGGCATAAGGCCATGCCTTCCACCCTTTACCAAGTATATAGGTGCATTCATAATATAGGAGATATTGTGATATCCCAACATAAACCCTGTCCACCATGGAGAAATCTTCAACTTCACCTGCAACTAGCAACGCTGTAAGAGGGGCTGAGCAAAGCGGTAACGTAGCCAAACAACGGTTTGCATAGGAAAGGTGTAAAAGGTTAGGGGTTCATGGCAATATGGGATGGCTGGACAAACAGGTAATAGGTAGCGCAGCATAGCGAAAGAACGAGGCAACTAGCATAGCAATGATAGTAGTGAGATCCAGGGTAACGGTCATCTTGCCTGAAATCCCGCTAGGAAGAAGAACGAGTCCATGAAGAAGACAAACGGACGTAGTCGAACGAATCCTCACAACTCCGGAACGAAACCGAAGCTAACGAGAGAAGCAAACCGGAAAGAAGCAAACAACATGGTAAACACACAAGCATAAACATGGCATGATGCGCAGACAAATGTGATGCATGTCCGGTTAAATGAGGCAAGGCATGGCAAAGTGCAACACACAATACTACAAGTTAAGTGGAGCTCAATATGCAACGAGTTGCATATTGATGAAAGACCACATCTGAGTTATTTAGTTCACTCTCGTTTATGTACCCAACAATGTTAAATGTTGTTAAACATGGCATGGGGTGAAGCATAATTAAACTACCTACCTAGGCAAGTTTAAATGAGGCCGGAAACAACGAACAACAAGTCCGGAAAATCCCCATATGCATATTTATGGATTAGGTACTGTTCTGCCCTAAAACATATTTTAAAGTTGTTAAACAGGAAAATAAAGTGGACCATGTTAAACTAGGCATTTTTCCACCCCATTTACATATAAAGTTTATTAAAATCTGAGCTACGGTTAATTAGTTATGAAATAAATCATTTTAGCATGGCATTTGAGCAAATTAACACAAACAGCATTTTAAACATTTTAAACATGGATGACAATGGCATATTATTAAACTAGATGAAAAACTAAGCATTTTACATATATAAAGTTTTTACATATGATGCATGGTTAATTAGTTATTAAATGCATGAACAGCAAGGGTTTTTCTATAAAATAGGTAAATCACTGGTTAATAGCTAAAATCGCAGAACGGAAAAAAACACGGCATGGGCCGAAACTAGCTGGCCCAACAGGAGGGGGGCAGCTCACCCATAGGCTAGGCCCAGTCGGTGAGGAGGCTTGCGCTGGGCCTTGGAGGGAGGCTGGGCCTTGGCGCTGGCTGGGCCTTGCTGGACCGCGGGCCAGCGGGGGGGCGCGGCCCACGCGCGCTGAGCCATCGGCCTTCTCGTGCTCTCGCTCGAGCACGAGGCCATGGCGGCGGCGGACGGTTAACTCCGGCGATGGGGGCCGGTTCCCCTGTGCGAGAGAGAGAGAGAGACGGGGTCAGCGAGGGAGAGGAGGAAGCCGGACGGGTGGCGCGGCGCCGAGGCGGCGTGGCGGCGAGGCTTACCGCGGCGAGGACGGGAAGGCAAGCGGTGGGCGCCAGACTCCGGCGACGGCGGAGCTGGACGAGCGGCGGCGGGCGGGAGGCGCAGGCGGGCGAGGCGCCCGGGCAGCGATGCTGCTGGCCGGGAGGGCCCAGCTGGCCTGGCGGTGGAGGTGGGCGGCGTGGCGCGCGAGTGGAGGGAGCGGCGGCGGGTGACGTGGCGGCTTGGGAGTGGCGGAGGAGGTGGATGCGAAGGCGGACATGTCCGGACGCTGAGGGATTCGTCCGTGGCCTTGAGGAGGACGGAGCTAGGGTTGGACTGCGCGAAAATTCGGAGGGGATCACATATATATAGGAAGAGGGAGCTAGAGGAGTCCAAATGAGGAGCGGTTTTCGGCCACGCGATCGTGATCGAACGACCGAGAGCATGGAGGGGAGTTAGATGGGTTTTGGGCCACTTTGGAAGGGCTGTTGGGCTGCAACAAAAGAGGGCTTTACGGTTACCCGGTTAACGGTTGGAGTATCAAACGACCTCCAAATGGCACGAAACTTGACAGGCGGTCTACCGGTGTTATACCAAGGCCGCTTGGCAAACCTCGGGCCATTCCGAGAAAGTTTAATACCCGCACACAACAGGAGAGAAGAAGGGGACGCCGCATGACATAGGAGTGCCGGATTGCAAAACGTACAACGGGGAAAATGCTCGGACGCATGAGACGAACACGTATGCAAAATGCGATGCACATGATGACATGATAAAATGCAAATGATGACATGGCAATATGCAACACGCAAGCAAATGACATGGCAACGACGGCGAAAAACTGGCGGACACCTGGCGCAACGAATCCGGGGCGTTACAACACTCCACCACTACGAGAGGATCTCGTCCCGAGATCTAGGATGGCACCGGAGGGAAAAGGAAGGGGAAGAGGAGAGGTAAAACAAAGTTGCTTCTTTGACGAACGTGTGAAACCACGAACCATGAGTGGTTGAGCAAATTAAAAGAAAGAGTACAACAGAGATGAACGAGATTGCAAACAATCTGGTAGAAAAGAGGAACAAGGAGTATTACGAGAACTTGAAGGTAGCAAAGACATGAATCAAGAGTTTAATGGACAAGATAGAATTCGTAACCACTCCGATTAAAACAAGATGAGAGAGGAAAAAATTCGAGCAGCACTCCGGTTGAACATGGGAGGAATAGGACACGAGCTTGAGAAGATGGGATAATACTTGATGAAATCAACAACCACACTGCCGCTGGAACTATTGAAAGAATGGCACAAGGGGCATGAAAGATTTTAGACAGTAGTCCGGTTGAGAAGGGGGCAAAACTTGATGAGATGAAAGAACTTGAAGAGCTGAGACAACACTCCGGTTAAATGGATAAGCATGAAAAGAACATGATCCTAACAAAACGAGGTGCTGAGTGAAGAGAGCAACATCACCATGCCTCCGTAACGAAAGAATAGAAGTTAGACCATTGGGATAAAGGGACGGAGAAGAAAATGACAACTTCTGCCACGAATGAGCTTGGAAAGCATCCTCGCAAAGAAGAATCGAACGGAGTTGTTGGAAAATCAACAACGAGAAGCACGAGCTTGTTGTGGGCTTATGTAAACATCTCAAAACTATGAGGTGACAACCGGCCACTAAATGCAAACCATTGATTTGATTGAGAGCACCAAAAAGATGAAAGCTTCTTCCACGGAGGTGACAGAGAGACAACTTGGATCATAGATAAACACCACAAATAGCAACATTCCTTAGGAAAGGCTTTAGGTGAAAACTATACCAAGATAACTCCAAAGAAGAGATTGATGGATTTAAAATACCTCACTTTTGACAACAATAAGAATCATGAAACATGAAGGAAATTGTCAAGAGTGACATAACACCACCTCAAATGATAAGGTAGAAAGAATTGCACTTTGGAATGCTAGATGAAGAATACTTGAGCTCCTCAAAACAAAACATGCGTTGAGCACCATGTTTATTTTGAAGTATGGCTTGACGGATCATAACTCTGAGAGAAATCTTGAAGAACAATTGAAGAATGAAAGGAATCCTTGACGAACCACCATGTAGAGCCTCCATGAAGAACTCCGGTAATAAAAGGATGATACAAAGAAAGAGAAGTTGAAAACACAAGGTGAATCCTTGCAATGATTTAGAATGAGCTTCGCGACGATAATGCGGAAAACTTGGAACTTCGGAAAAGACAAGATGAAGCATCTCGAACCGAGAATGTGATATGATGACCAACTCCGGAAAGAAAGATGAATCACTTATAAACAAGAATAAGAATTATGTTATGCATATCCTTCACCAATTTAAATTGATGATAAGCAACGGATTTGGCATACTACTTATTCTCGTTGAAAGGATTAAAAGAGATATATCAAAACTTGAGAAGGTCTTCAACGAACCACCGGTAGGATTGGAACAACAAATGAATTGATATGATAACAAAGGAAAAGAATCTGAAGGAACCACCGTAAAAATTGGAAAAGCGAGTAGTAAAGGCACAACTCACTGGAAGAATTGGAAAACGAATGAAGATACTTGAGGGGATTTAAATACATGAGAACGAAGAGATCATGAACTGATTAGAGGATATTTGAATGATGCACCGGTATGATTTGGAGAACGAGAGCTGAAAGCTGAGAATGAGGAATTATGACATGATGGCCTTCGGAGGAAAGAAATGGAAACAACTCATGAAATGCTCCGGATGGTAAGAAAAGAATTGACACAACCAAAAACAATTATGAGGATGGCAACAAGCTAGCACCATGAATCTTGAAGAGAATGGAGCAAGATTTAAGAGAAATCCTTCTTCGGTCTTCAAATGATGAGAATGACAACGAAAAACACCACCAAGAATTATTGAGGCACACCGGAAGAATCAAAAGCGAAGAGGTTGAGCCAACTATGAAAAGAATTTGAAAGATCTTGGAGAAAAGCATTTGACTGATGATAACTCATTCTTACGTCAAACTTGTAGAAGAATTTAGGATGGCTTCGGAATAATTAGAAGAGTCAGGTAAGATCCTGGGAAAAGACCTGTGGGTTAGGGCCCACTGAAAAGGAACACCGTTGAAAAGATTTAAAAGAGATGTTGCACCGGTTGAATTAAATGACTTGAATGAGATACCAATCTCGAAAGAGCTTGAACGAATGCAGAGTGGAAACACGAACCTTCGAGATATCTTGAGCACTCCGGAATAACAAATAGCGAGAAGTAGAATGATAATGAGGTGCACCGGTATGAGAAGACATTAGAAACGAGGAAAGGGATATGATGAATATTAAAAGCTTGATATGGATCCACCGGAGAAGAAACAACAATGAAGGATGATGAACTTGAAGCTGTTGAGCATCTTCATGGGAAATCACCGGATAAGAACATTGGTTGAAAAGAATGAAGAGACTTCACATGAATAAATGGATACTTGATTAAAATAAATGAGTCCTTGAATAAAAAGGGTGGGAGGGCGGGAAAACAAAGACAACTTGGGACGGATGAAACAAACACCATTGAGAAAACTTAGAATTGATCTTGCGGATGGGGAGAATGATGGGATCATCTCGAAGAGAAGCGCACCGGTTGGAAAGGAGTTGACATGACAAAATCAATGATCAAAAGGATTGGCACTCACATAGAAATATGAGAACACCAATTAGGGAAGGTATGGATTCAACATTTTACATCGAAGCAACTCGAATACCACAAATAAAACAAAACAAAGGATTGGCTTGCAGTATAAGCCGGAAACAAACATATGATAGAGATTTACCCAATCCCATATCATGCATCTGTCGAAAAGATATTCTAGGAGCTACTTGAATTCCCACCTATAAAACTCCCAAACTTTCGGTTATGCAATCGGTGTTGGGGATACTGGGAAGCAATATATCTCACCCAAACTAACAATACCTACATCCAAGCTGTATCCATCCGTCAACACATAACCAAGAAACCTTGAAAATCATGTACCTCAACCTTCAAAAGCATCCGTTATACAAGTCATGGCAATACTCCGTACTCACCTCAAGATCTTGGGTTAGCGGGTTATCTCACCAACAAGCGCATAAAAGAGATTTTCGATGTCGGTACTAAACTCGGTATTCCAGAATCTGCAACGATAAAATTATGACGACAACACCTCAGAGCTCAACTCCCCGGGACACCTCCACTAAAAAAAACCCCTGCTGACGGGAGGCACAAGACAATGTTGTCATCATAAAACCATCGGAACGATTCTAAGATACCCGCGTGATCCTAAAAAAAATTTAGTGAAATTTGAGAAGAGGAAAGTCAAAACTCTACGTCAGGAGACCTCACCAGAGCGACGAAGGGACTGAGGAGTAAAAAGAATTCCTAACTCTCCGATATATATAATCCTAAATGACTCAAAACATTTTTCTAGGCTCAACTCGGCCGCTAAAAACGATCAAGCAGTGGGGCTCCTAAGGTCGGGGAAGGCTCTGATTACCAACTTATAACGCCCTCGATGCGGCTATATCTCCCAGGTGTCGAAGCACGACTTAGAGGCATAACCGCATTGAAAGCAATGTCGCAAGTGAGGTAATCTTCACACAACCCATGTAATACATAAGGGAAAGAGATACATAGTTGGCTTACAATCGCCACTTCACACAATTACATGAATAAAGCATTACATCATCCAGATACAATCAAGGTCCGACTACGGAACCAAAGTAAAATAAGAACCCCAAATGCGACAAAAGTCCCCGATCGACCCCAACTGGGCTCCACTACTGATCAACTAGAACGAAACAACACAAAGGGCAAGATCATCATCGAGCTCCTCCTTGAGCTTGGTTGCGTCACCTGCTCGGTAACAAAGGCACCTGCAAACTGGTTTGGAAGTATCTGGTGAGCCACGAGAACTCAGCAATCCCATTACCATGGGTATCAAGACTAGCAAAGCTTAATGGGAAAGGAAGGGGTAAAGTGGTGAGGTTGCAGCAGCGACTAAGCAAGTATGGTGGCTAACCAACGCCAACGAGAGCAAGAAGAGAAACAAGCGGAACGGTCGTGAAGCTTGCAATGATCAAGAGGTGATCATGAACACCTACTTACGTCAAACATAACACAGAAACCGTGTTCGCTTCCCGGACTCCGTCGAGAAGAGACCATCACGGCTACACACTCGGTTGATGCGTTTTAATTCGGATCAAGTGTCAAGTTATCTACAACCGGACATTAACAAATTCCCATCGCCACATAACCGCGGGCACGGCTCTCGAAAGTTTATACCTGCAGGGTGTCCCAACTTAGCCCATGACAAGCTCTCGCGATCATCGAAGGAATAGACCTTCACCCAGGAAGACCCGATCAGTCTCGGAATCCCGGTACATCAAGACATTTCGACAATGGTAAAACAAGACCAGCAAAACCTCCCGCTGTGCCGACAAATCCCGATAGGAGCTGCACATATCTCGTTCTCAGGGCACACCGGATGAGCAAGACGTCGGGTTGGCATAGACCCTGGTTGCCGGGCGCCGGACATCGCTCGGTTTGGACCAGCACTTAGACAAGCACCGCCCGGGGCTAAAATAAAGATGACCCTTGGGTTAATTACTCCCAAGGGAAAAGTAGGTGGTGGTGAGGCAAATGGTAAAAGTCAATGTTGGGCCTTGTTGGACAAGTTTTATTCAAAGCGAACTGTCAAGGGGGTCCCATAAATCACCCGACCGCGTAAGGAATGCAAAATCCGGGAACATAACACCGGTATGACGGAAACTAGGGCGGCAAGAGTGGAACAAACACCAGGCATAAGTCCGAGCCTTCCACCCTTTACCAAGTATATAGGTGCATTCATAATATAAGAGATATTGTGATATCCCAACATAAACCCTGTCCACCATGGAGAAATCTTAAACTTCACCTGCAACTAGCAACGCTATAAGAGGGGCTGAGCAAAGCGGTAACGTAGCCAAACAACGGTTTGCATAGGAAAGGTGTCAAAGGTTAGGGATTCATGGCAATATGGGATGGCTGGACAAACAGGTAATAGGTAGCGCAGCATAGCGAAAGAACGAGGCAACTAGCATAGCAATGATAGTAGTGAGATCCAGGGTAATGGTCATCTTGCCTGAAATCCCGCTAGGAATAAGAACGAGTCCATGAAGAAGACAAACGGACGTAGTCGAACGAATCCTCACAACTCCGGAACGAAACCGAAGCTAACGAGAGAAGCAAACCAGAAAGAAGCAAACAACATGGTAAACACACAAGCATAAACATGGCATGATGCACAGACAAATATGATACATGTCCGGTTAAATGAGGCAAGGCATGGCAAAGTGCAACACACAATACTACAAGTTAAGTGGAGCTCAATATGCAACGAGTTGCATATTGACGAAAGACCACATCCGAGTTATTTTGTTCACTCTCGTTTATGTACCCAACAATGTTAAATGTTGTTAAACATGGCATGGGGTGAAGCATAATTAAACTACCTACCTAGGCAAGTTTAAATGAGGCCGGAAACAACGAACAACAAGTCCGGAAAATCCCCATATGCATATTTATGGATTAGGTACTGTTCTGCCCTAAAACATATTTTAAAGTTGTTAAACAGGAAAATAAAGTGGACCATATTAAACTAGGCATTTTTCCACCCCATTTACATATAAAGTTTATTAAAATCTGAGCTACGGTTAATTAGTTATGAAATAAATCATTTTAGCATGGCATTTGAGCAAATTAACACAAACAGCATTTTAAACATTTTAAACATGGATGACAATGGCATATTATTAAACTAGATGAAAAACTAAGCATTTTACATATATAAAGTTTTTACATATGATGCATGGTTAATTAGTTATTAAATGCATGAACAGCAAGGGTTTTTCTGTAAAACAGGTAAATCACTGGTTAATAGCTAAAATCGCAGAACGGAAAAAAACACGGCATGGGCCGAAACTAGCTGGCCCAACAGGAGGGGGGGCAGCTCACCCATAGGCTAGGCCCAGTCGGTGAGGAGGCTTGCGCTGGGCCTTGGAGGGAGGCTGGGCCTTGGCGCTGGCTGGGCCTTGCTGGACCGCGGGCCAGCGGGGGGGCGCGGCCCACAGCCGCTGAGCCATCGGCCTTCTCGTGCTCTCGCTCGAGCACGAGGCCATGGCGGCGGCGGACGGTTAACTCCGGCGATGGGGGCCGGTTCCCCTGTGCGAGAGAGAGAGACGGGGTCAGCGAGGGAGAGGAGGAAGCCGGACGGGGGTGGCGCGACCTGCCGAGGCGGCGGCGAGGCTTACCGTGCGCGTGGACGGGAAGGCAGGCGGGCGCCAGACTCGGCGACAGCGGAGCTGGACGAGCGGCGGCCAGGGGGAGGCAGGGCGGGGGGAGGAGGCGAAGGCATGGTGTGCAAGGGCCGGGAGGGCCTCGCTGAACTGGCGGCGGAGGTGGGCGGCGTGGCGGCGCGTGAGTGGAGGTGCGGCGGCGGGTGACGTGGCGGCTTGGGAGTGGCCGGAGTGAGGTGGATGCGAGCGGCGGACATGTCCGGACGCGGAGGGGATTTCGTCCGGCAGCGCGAGGAGGACGGAGCTAGGGTTGGACTGCGCGAAAATTCGGAGGGGATCACATATATATAGGAAGAGGGAGCTAGGAGAGTCCAAATGAGGAGCGGTTTTCGGCCACGCGATCGTGATCGAACGACCGAGAGCATGGAGGGGAGTTAGATGGGTTTTGGGCCACTTTGGAAGGGGTGTTGGGCTGCAACAAAAGAGGGCTTTACGGTTACCCGGTTAACCGTTGGAGTATCAAACGACCTCCAAATGGCACGAAACTTGACAGGCGGTCTACCGGTGTTATACCAAGGCCGCTTGGCAAACCTCGGGCCATTCCGAGAAAGTTTAATACCCGCACACAACAGGAGAGAAGAAGGGGACGCCGGATGACATAGGAGTGCCGGATTGCAAAACGGACAACGAGGAAAATGCTCGGACGCATGAGACGAACACGTATGCAAAATGCGATCCACATGATGACATGATAAAATGCAAATGATGACATGGCAAAATGCAACACGCAAGCAAATGACATGGCAACGACGGCGAAAAACTGGCGGACACCTGGCGCAACGAATCCGGGGCGTTACAACACTCCACCACTACGAGAGGATCTCGTCCCGAGATCTAGGATGGCACCGGAGGGAAAAGGAAGGGGAAGAGGAGAGGTAAAACAAAGTTGCTTCTTTGACGAACGTGTGAAACCATGAACCTTGAGAGGTTGAGCAAATTAAAAGAAAGAGTACAACAGAGATGAACGAGATTGCAAACAATCTGGTAGAAAAGAGGAACAAGGAGTAGTACGAGAACTTGAAGGTAGCAAAGACATGAATCAAGAGTTTAATGGACAAGATAGAATTCGTAACCACTCCGGTTAAAACAAGATGAGAGAGGAAAAAATTCGAGCAGCACTCCGGTTGAACATGGGAGGAATAGGACATGAGCTTGAGAAGATGGGATAATACATGATGAAATCAACAACCACACTGCCGCTGGAACTACTGAAAGAATGGCACAAGGGGCACGAAAGATTTGAGACAGTAGTCCGGTTGAGAAGGGGGCAAAACTTGATGAGATGAAAGAACTTGAAGAGCTGAGACAACACTCCGGTTAAATGGATAAGCATGAAAATAACATGATCCTAACAAAACGAGGTGCTGAGTGAAGAGAGCAACATCACCATGCCTCCGTAACAAAAGAATAGAAGTTAGACCATTGGGATAAAGGGACGGAGAAGAAAATGACAACTTCTGCCACGAATGAGCTTGGAAAGCATCCTCGCAAAGAAGAATCGAACGGAGTTGTTGGAAAATCAACAACGAGAAGCACGAGCTTGTTGTGGGCTTATGTAAACATCTCAAAACTATGAGGTGACAACCGGCCACTAAATGCAAACCATTGATTTGATTGAGAGCACCAAAGAGATGAAAGCTTCTTCCACGGAGGTGACAGAGAGACAACTTGGATCATAGATAAACACCACAAATAGCAACATTCCTTAGGAAAGGCTTTAGGTGAAAACTATACCAAGATAACTCCAAAGAAGAGATTGATGGATTTAAAATACCTCACTTTTAACAACAATAAGAAGCATGAAACATGAAGGAAATTGTCAAGAGTGACATAACACCACCTCAAATGATAAGGTAGAAAGAATTGCACTTTGGAATGCTAGATGAAGAATACTTGAGCTCCTCAAAACAAAACATGCGTTGAGCACCATGTTTATTTTGAAGTATGGCTTGACGGATCATAACTCTGAGAGAAATCTTGAAGAACAATTGAAGAATGAAAGGAATCCTTGACAAACCACCATGTAGAGCCTCCATGAAGAACTCCGGTAATAAAAGGATGATACAAAGAAAGAGAAGTTGAAAACACAAGGTGAATCCTTGCAATGATTTAGAATGAGCTTCGCGATGATAATGCGGAAAACTTGGAACTCCGGAAAAGACAAGATGAAGCATCTCGAACCGAGAATGTGATATGATGACCAACTCCGGAAAGAAAGATGAATCACTTATAAACAAGAATAAGAATTATGTTATGCATATCCTTCACCAATTTAAATTGATGATAAGCAACGGATTTGGCATACTACTTATTCTCGTTGAAAGGATTAAAAGAGATATATCAAAACTTGAGAAGGTCTTCAACGAACCACCGGTAGGATTGGAACAACAAATGAATTGATATGATAACAAAGGAAAAGAATCTGAAGGAACCACCGTAAAAATTGGAAAAGCGAGTAGTAAAGGCACAACTCACTGGAAGAATTGGAAACGAATGAAGATACTTGAGGGATTTAAATACATGAGAACGAAGAGATCATGAACTGATTAGAGGATATTTGAATGATGCACCGGTATGATTTGGAGAACGAGAGCTGAAAGCTGAGAATGAGGAATTATGACATGATGGCCTTCGGAGGAAAGAAATGGAAACAACTCATGAAATGCTCCGGATGGTAAGAAAAGAATTGACACAACCAAAAACAATTATGAGGATGGCAACAAGCTAGCACCATGAATCTTGAAGAGAATGGAGCAAGATTTAAGAGAAATCCTTCTTCGGTCTTCAAATGATGAGAATGACAACGAAAAACACCACCAAGAATTATTGAGGCACACCGGAAGAATCAAAAGCGAAGAGGTTGAGCCAACTATGAAAAGAATTTGAAAGATCTTGGAGAAAAGCATTTGAGTGATGATAACTCATTCTTACGTCAAACTTGTAGAAGAATTTAGGATGGCTTCGGAATAATTAGAAGAGTCAGGTAAGATCCTGGGAAAAGACCTGTGGGTTAGGGCCCACTGAAAAGGAACACCGTTGAAAAGATTTAAAAGAGATGTTGCACCGGTTGAATTAAATGACTTGAATGAGATACCAATCTCGAAAGAGCTTGAACGAATGCAGAGTGGAAACACGAATCTTCGAGATATCTTGAGCACTCCGGAATAACAAATAGCGAGAAGTAGAATGATAATGAGGTGCACCGGTATGAGAAGACATTAGAAACGAGGAAAGGGATATGATGAATATCAAAAGCTTGATATGGATCCACCGGAGAAGAAACAACAATGAAGGATGATGAACTTGAAGCTGTTGAGCATCTTCATGGGAAATCACCGGATAAGAACATTGGTTGAAAAGAATGAAGAGACTTCACATGAATAAATGGATACTTGTTTAAAATAAATGAGTCCTTGAATAAAAATGGTGGGAGGGCGGGAAAACAAAGACAACTTGGGACGGATGAAACAAACACCGTTGAGAAAACTTAGAATTGATCTTGCGGATGGGGAGAATGATGGGATCATCTCGAAGAGAAGCGCACCGGTTGGAAAGGAGTTGACATGACAAAATCAATGATCAAAAGGATTAGCACTCACATAGAAATATGAGAACACCAATTAGGGAAGGTATGGATTCGACATTTGACATCGAAGCAACTCGAATACCACAAATAAAACAAAACAAAGGATTGGCTTGCAGAATAAGCCGGAAACAAACATATGATAGAGATTTACCCAATCCCATATCATGCATCTGTCGAAAAGATATTCTAGGAGCTACTTGAATTCCCACCTATAAAACTCCCGAAACTTTCTGGTTATGCAATCTGGTGTTGGGGATACAGGGGAAGCAATATATCTCACCCAAACTAACAATACCTACATCCAAGCTGTATCCATCCGTCAACACATAACCAAGAAACCTTCGGAAATCATGTACCTCAACCTTCGAAAAGCATCCGTTATACAAGTCATGGCAATACTCCGTACTCACCTCAAGATTGGGTTAGCGGGGTTATCTCACCAACAAGCGCATAAAAGAGATTTTCGATGTCGGCGTATTAAACTCGGTATTCCAGAACTGCAACGATAAAATTATGACGACAACACCTCGAGCTCAACTCCGGGACACCTCCACTAAAAAACCCTGTTGACGGAGGCACCAAGACAATGTTGTCATCATAAAACCATCGAACGATTCTAAGATACCAGCGTGATCCTAAAAAAAATTTAGTGAAATTTGAGAAGAGGAAAGTCAAAACTCTACGGAGACCTCACCAGAGCGATTTAAGGACCGAGGAGTGAAAAGAATTCTAACTCTCCGATATATATAATCCTAAATGACTCAAAACATTTTTCTAGACACAACTCGGCCGCTAAAAACGATCAAGCAGTGGGGCTCCTAAGGTCGGGGAAGGCTCTGATTACCAACTTATAACGCCCTTGATGCGGCTATATCTCCCACGTGTCGAAGCACGACTTAGAGGCATAACCGCATTGAAAGCAATGTCGCAAGTGAGGTAATCTTCACACAACCCATGTAATACATAAGGGAAAGAGATACATAGTTGGCTTACAATCGCCACTTCACACAATTACATGAATAAAGCATTACATCATCCAGATACAATCAAGGTCCGACTACGGAACCAAAATAAAATAAGAACCCCAAATGCGACAAAGGTCCCCGATCGACCCCAACTGGGCTCCACTACTAATCAACTAGAACGAAACAACACAAAGGGCAAGATCATCATTGAGCTCCTCCTTGAGCTTGGTTGCGTCACCTGCTCGGTAACAAAGGCACCTGCAAACTGATTTGGAAGTATCTGGTGACCCACGAGGACTCAGCAATCCCATTACCATGGGTATCAAGACTAGCAAAGCTTAATGGGAAAGGAAGGGGTAAAGTGGTGAGGTTGCAGCAGCGACTAAGCAAGTATGGTGGCTAACCAACGCAAACGAGAGCAAGAAGAGAAACAAGCGGAACGTCGTGAAGCTAGCAATGATCAAGAGGTGATCCTGAACACCTACTTACGTCAAACATAACACAGAAACCGTGTTCACTTCCCGGACTCCGCCGAGAAGAGACCATCACGGCTACACACTCGGTTGATGCGTTTTAATTCGGATCAAGTGTCAAGTTATCTACAACCGGACATTAACAAATTCCCATCTGCCACATAACCGCGGGCACGGCTCTCGAAAGTTTATACCCTGCAGGGGTGTCCCAACTTAGCCCATGACAAGCTCTCGTGATCATCGAAGGAATAGACCTTCACCCAGGAAGACCCGATCAGTCTCGGAATCCCGGTACATCAAGACATTTCGACAATGGTAAAACAAGACCAGCAAAACCTCCCGCTGTGCCGACAAATCCCGATAGGAGCTGCACATATCTCGTTCTCAGGGCACACCGGATGAGCAAGACGTCGGGTTGGCATAGAGCCTGGTTGCCCAGGGGGCGCCGGACATCGCTCGGTTTGGACCAGCACTTAGACAAGCACTGGCCCGGGGGGGCTAAAATAAAGATGACCCTTGGGTTAATTACTCCCAAGGGAAAAGTAGGTGGTGGTGAGGCAAATGGTAAAAGTCAATGTTGGGCCTTGCTGGACAAGTTTTATTCAAAGCGAACTGTCAAGGGGGTCCCATAAATCACCCGACCGCGTAAGGAACGCAAAATCCGGGAACATAACACCGGTATGACGGAAACTAGGGCGGCAAGAGTGGAACAAAACACCAGGCATAAGGCCGAGCCTTCCACCCTTTACCAAGTATATAGGTGCATTAATAATAAAAGAGATATTGTGATATCACAGCATAAACCATGTCCACCATGGAGAAATCTTCAACTTCACCTGCAACTAGCAACGCTATAAGAGGGCTTGAGCAAAGCGGTAACATAGCCAAACAACGGTTTGCATAGGAAAGGTGTCAAAGGTTAGGGGTTCATGGCAATATGGGATGGCTGGACAAACAGGTAATAGGTAGCGCAGCATAGCGAAAGAACGAGGCAACTAGCATAGCAATGATAGTAGTGAGATCCAGGGTAACGGTCATCTTGCCTGAAATCCCGCTAGGAAGAAGAACGAGTCCATGAAGAAGACAAACGGACGTAGTCGAACGAATCCTCACAACTCCGGAACGAAACCGAAGCTAACGAGAGAAGCAAACCGGAAAGAAGCAAACAACATGGTAAACACACAAGCATAAACATGGCATGATGCGCAGACAAATATGATGCATGTCCGGTTAAATGAGGCAAGGCATGGCAAAGTGCAACACACAATACTACAAGTTAAGTGGAGCTCAATATGCAACGAGTTGCATATTGACGAAACACCACATCCGAGTTATTTAGTTCACTCTCGTTTATTTACCCAACAATGTTAAATGTTGTTAAACATGGCATGGGGTGAAGCATAATTAAACTACCTACCTAGGCAAGTTTAAATGAGGCCGGAAACAACGAACAACAAGTCCGGAAAATCCCCATATGCATATTTATGGATTAGGTACTGTTCTGCCCTAAAACATATTTTAAAGTTGTTAAACAGGAAAATAAAGTGGACCATGTTAAACTAGGCATTTTTCCACCCCATTTACATATAAAGTTTATTAAAATCTGAGCTACGGTTAATTAGTTATGAAATAAATCATTTTAGCATGGCATTTGAGCAAATTAACACAAACATCATTTTAAACATTTTAAACATGGATGACAATGGCATATTATTAAACTAGATGAAAAACTAAGCATTTTACATATATAAAGTTTTTACATATGATGCATGGTTAATTAGTTATTAAATGCATGAACAGCAAGGGTTTTTCTGTAAAACAGGTAAATCACTGGTTAATAGCTAAAATCGCAGAACGGAAAAAAACACGGCATGGGCCGAAACTAGCTGGCCCAACAGGAGAGGGGGCAGCTCACCCATAGGCTAGGCCCAGTCGGTGAGGAGGCTTGCGCTGGGCCTTGGAGGGAGGCTGGGCCTTGGCGCTGGCTGGGCCTTGCTGGACCGCGGGCCAGCGGGGGGGCGCGGCCCACGGGCGCTGAGCCATCGGCCTTCTCGTGCTCTGGCTCGAGCACGAGGCCATGGCGGCGGCGGACGGTTAACTCCAGCGATGGGGGCCGGTTCCCCTGTGCGAGAGAGAGAGACGGGGTCAGCGAGGGAGAGGAGGAAGCCGGACGGGGGTGGCGCGACCTGCCGAGGCGGCGGCGAGGCTTACCTGCGGCAGGGACGGGAAGGCAAGCCGGCGGGGCGCCAGACTCCAGCGACGGCGAGCTGGACGAGCCGTGGCGGGCGGGAGGCGCAGCGCGGGCGAGGCGCCTGGCGGCGGCGGTGTGGTGGGGGGGGCCCTGCTGAACTGGCGGGCGGAGGTGGGCGGCGGGCGGCGCGAGTGGAGGAGCGGCGGCGGGTGACGTGGCGGCTTGGGAGTGGCGGAGTGAGGTGGATGCGGCGGCGGACATGTCCGGACGCTGGAGGGATTCGTCCGTGGCGAGGAGGACGGAGCTAGGGTTGGACTGCGCGAAAATTCGGAGGGGATCACATATATATAGGAAGAGGGAGCTAGGAGAGTCCAAATGAGGAACGGTTTTCAGCCACGCGATCGTGATCGAACGACCGAGAGCATGGAGGGGAGTTAGATGGGTTTTGGGCCACTTTGGAAGGGGTGTTGGGCTGCAACAAAAGAGGGCTTTACGGTTACCCGGTTAACCGTTGGAGTATCAAACGACCTCCAAATGGCACGAAACTTGACAGGCGGTCTACCGGTGTTATACCAAGGCCGCTTGGCAAACCTCAGGCCATTCCGAGAAATTTTAATACCCGCACACAACAGGAGAGAAGAAGGGGACGCCGGATGACATAGGAGTGCCGGATTGCAAAACGGACAACGGGGAAAATGCTCGGACGCATGAGACGAACGCGTATGCAAAATGCGATGCACATGATGACATGATAAAATGCAAATGATGACATGGAAAAATTCAACACGCAAGCAAATGGTATGGCAATGACGGCGAAAAACTGGCGGACACCTGGCGCAACGAATACGGGGCGTTACAAGTATTGTCTTGATCTCATCCACTAGCAGAATATTTTAGCTCGAAACTGCTAACTGACACAAGATATACGCCTGATAATGAGCACAATGTTACTTTTATGTAAATTTTTCGTCGCTTCCACATGTGCCTTCCATCCTACTAATGATGTGTTATCCAAAACTCTTGTGAGTTCATACGTCAGTTTTTAATATCTACAAGCAAAATTTGATAGAATCCCATGGGAAACTGTGTTGTTCTTTTTCTGGACACTATTCATGACTTTACACTCATATACCTACGTGAACCTGCATAATTGTTGGAAATATTTTGAAAAGGTTACATCGCAGTTTATCTTAATTAGTTTAATTTTGTGGCGAGACAAATCCTATCTGACACTCATTGTGTCATACAGTCGCCAAACGTACCGCGTTGTGGGCTGCCCTACCATGGTCAGAGATGAGACCGAGCATTCGAAGTGGATCCAGTGCAGACGCGGCCAAGTCAAATTTGGGTGCATTATCTCGTCTCTTGGAAGTTTTAGTCTCCCCTTAGTAAATGATATAATAGTGTTGAATAATTTTTCAGTGTTGCGAGGCACATCCCTTAGAACAAAATATGTAACTTAGAATGTTTTCCGGGTTGTGAATAGTTGTCTATTAGTTTAAGGAATGTTTGTGCTTCTGGGCACCTGTGAAATGGAATATTACAATCCAACTCTTTTGTAAAAAGAATCTTAGTTATCCCTTGTAGATATTTGATTCCTATCAGGCATGAATAATTTTCAAATGTATTATGTTTACCCATTTGCAAAAAACATGTAGGTTCACCGGGATGCCAAAAAGATGTTCTAAATCTAAAGAAAAATAGTTGTACAAGATAACATTGGTAAGCATTTATCTATGGCCAATTTTGTGCCATGTTATCTCACTTATTTTATACTTTTGGTAATTAAGGGTTGGCCTTTCAGCAGGGTTTGCATAAATGCAGTCAATTTTATTTTTAGTCTGGAGAACCTTCTCATCAAATATAGTAGGCCTTCCTGAGTGCCATTTGTAGTTACTTTGTATGTATTACATGAATTAACAATAACTTTATTTTATTATGCAAGCAGCATCTCTGCACTAATGCAAATGGAATTGCATTGTTATGAGGTATATCCTTCACTACATCAGCCGGTCTAGATTCTCAATTCTGAATTGGGATGTTAAGTGAGAAGATCACTAAACATGTTGATTTCAAATATTCATGTGCTAAAATACCGATTTCAAATACTAATGCGCTAAAACACATGTGATTGTGCTCCTCCAATGTAGAAGTACAACTCATTGCTTCATGTGCTAGAATCAGCGGAAGGTTTTGTAGTTCAGAGGAATTCCTATTTGAATCTGGAATAAAGAATCTAAGAAGCAGCTCCCTTCACATCAGAGGAATTTATCTTCTAAATGAGGAATTTTTTGTTGAACCTGCGGTTCTAGGGTCAATAATTTTTTACCGAGAGAAACCAAATTAGGCTGTGTTTTACCTACTGATAATCCCTTATACTCTATGTTTGTCTGGTTTTCCTATGTGTTCCAAGCACTCCTTCGTCTACATGTTTGGTGTTTTCTTTGTAGTACTGTCCATTTTCTTTAACAATTCCTACCTAGATGTCCTATGCTAGTAATCCACGGGAAGCAGCAAAACTTTGGAGAGCACAACTGCGTCGTCTGATGTGCATGAAAATAGAGTTATTAGACACGAATAGTATGGAGCGACTAGAATATGTATTTTCCCGTTGCAACGCACGGGCAATTAACTAGTCATTATCAGAAGGTGAGTGTTCACTACCAGATTTAGTTTCAGCAGAGATAGAAACTTCACTATCATTATAAGGAGCTTTCTCTACTTCAGGTTCACTAGAGGTAGGCAAAGTCCTATTATTTTGATTCTTCTTTTTCTTTTTAGAAGGACTAGGTGCATCAGTGTTAATTCTTTGAGAGTCTTGTTCAATTCTCTTTAAGTGTCCCTCAGGATAAAGTGGTTCCTGAGTCATTTTACGTCCTCTAATTGCTACTTTAACAACAAAGTCACTTTAAATTATTGTTCATTTCATCAGGCAACTCTCTTTGAGACTTAGCAACTTGTTCTAATTGAGTTTGAACCATAGAGGCATGCTTTCCTACACCTCTAACATCATTTGAGATTCTAAATAGCAAGTCACTTAAGCGAGCAATCATATCAGAGTTGTATTTCAATTGTTTCATAACATTTGCATTGAAGTGATCTTGCTTTCTAATATAGTTGTAAAACCCATGAAGACATTGGCCAGGATGTTTATTATGAGGATTATCACTATCATTGTATTTCATTAGATAATTTACCTCTACCACCTTAGGTGGTGGTGCTACTTCAAGCCCATGTATTTCTTCAATAGGTGGTAAGTTTTAACATCTTGTGCTTTAATACCTTTTTCCTTCATAGATTTCTTTGCCTCTTGCAAATCTTCAGGACTGAGATATAAGATACCCCTCTTCTTCGGAGTGGGTTTAATCGGTGTTTCATGCGGAGTCCAATCATCATAATTTTTCAATATGTTATTCACTAATTCATCAGCTTGCCCAATGGTTGGTTCCCTGAAAACACAACCAGCACAACTATCTAGGAAATCCCTAGAAGCATCGGTTAGTCCATTATAGAAGATATCAAGTATTTCAATTTTCTTAAGAGGATGATCAGGCAAAGCATTATGATTGGAGAAGCCTCTGTAACGCGCCGGACAGACCCGCCGGTGGCCGTTACTCCTGGGGGGATCTAGACTGGCCCCATAGATCAATACTAGTCTTTTATGCGCACTTTGTCCTCACTCGTGCGCACCTCGGAGCAACTTCCCGGTCGGTCACCCATCCTGAAATTACTCCGAGCTGAGCACGCTTAACTTTGGAGTTCTTTCCGAATGGGCTCCCGGAAAAGAAGGAATTCCTTATTGATATGAGTAGTCTATCATCCCTATTAAGCCAGGCTATCACAGCCTCCCCCAAGCTTGTGGGCGACTCTCTTCTTTAATTTGCAAAAAGTTAAATATTTCCTGCAGGGCAGCTTGTTTCTTATGAGCAGGGAAATATTTTTCAGAAAAGTAATTAATCATATCCTGGGGACTACGCACACAACCAGGAGCAAGAATATTGTACCAAGCTTTAGCATCAACCTTTAATGACAATGGAAATAACTTGAGAATATAGTAATAGCGAATCTTCTCATCATGAGCAAAAAGGGTGGCTATGTCATTCAACTTAGTAAAAGGTGCGACAAACGTTTCAGTTTCATAACCATGAAAAGGATCATATTCAACCAAATTAATTAACTCTGGGTTGACAATGAATTCATAATCCTTATCATCAATAAAGATAGGTGAATTAGCAAACTTAGGATCACGTTTCAGTTTAGCATTCAAGGATATTTCTTTATACTTGCATAATAATATTTCTAGATCGTCTCTATCCTTACAAGCAAGAATATCTCTAGTTTCCTCCTCACTCATAGCATAACCTTGTGATCCTTTTGGCAATTCATATCTAGGAGGGCTAGTTGTAGTAGGTGTTTCAAGATTTTCAGTTTCAAGCTCATCATCAGTTTCAACAATATAATGCTGTCTTACTCCAACAATTTGTTCATCAAGAAATTCACCTAGTGGCACATCATCATCAAGCAAGGTACTAGCATCATCATGAGTAACATTCATAGCAGAAGTAGCATCATCAACAACTTGCGACATATCAAAATTAATAGCATGTGGTGGTGTTGTGAGTTACTTATAACAGAAGGTTAATATAAAGCGAAGCTGGATGGCGGTTCCTTACCTCCCCTCGTCTTAGAGGGAAAAATCTTAGTCTTAGCATCCTTTAGATTCTTCATAGTGATAATATGATAATAATCCCAAGTAACTCCACAAATATAGCTATGCTCCCCGGCAACGGGCCAGAAAAAGGTCTTGATAACCACAATTATATGGGATCGCAACAGTTTTCGAGGGTAGAGTATTCAACCCAAATTTATAGATTCGACACAAGGGGAGCCAAACAATATTTGCAAGTATTAGCAGCTAAGTTGTCAATTCAACCACAGCTAGAGATTAATTATTTGCAGCAGAGTGATCTATCGCACAGTAATATTATAGTTTTGATAATAGTGGTAGCAGCAATAGTAATGGTAACAGTGATATCAGTGATTTTGTAGCAGTAATGATAGCAGTAGCAGTAGTAGTAACTTAGCACGAACAATATAAGGTAAATTAGTAGGCATTGGATCGGTGATTCGTTGGATGATATTCATCATGAGACAGTCATAACCTAGGGGGATATGGCACTAGCTCTAGTTCATAAATATAATGTAGGCATGTATTCCGTATAAAGTCATACATGCTTATGGAAAGAATTTGCAGGACATCTTTTGTCCTACCCTTTTGTGGTAGCGGGTCCTATTGGAAACTAAGGGTTATTAAGGCCTCCTTTTAATAGAGAACCGGAACAAAGGATTAGCACACGGTGAATACATGAATTCCTCAAACTACGGTCATCACCGGGAGTGGTCCCCACTATTGTCACTCCGGGGTTTCCAGATCATAACACGTAGTAGGTGACTATAACTTGCAAGATCGGATCTAGAACATGGATATAATGGTGATAACATAAACGGTTCAGATCTGAAATCATGGCACCAGGGCCCAAAGTGACAAGCATTAAGCATGGCAAAGTCATAGCAACATCAATCTCGGAACATATTGGATACTAGGGATCAAGCCCTAACAAAACTAACTCGATTACATGATGCATCTCATCCAACTCCTCACCGACAAGCGAGCCTACGAAGGAATTACTCACTCCCGGTGGGGAGCATCATGTAATTGGCGATGGAGAAGTGTTGGTGATGATGAAGATCGAAGATCCCCCTCTCTGGAGCCCCAAACGGACTCCGGATCTAGCCTCCCGATGAAGAATAGGAGACGGCGGTGGCTCCGCCTCGTGAAACGCAATAACTCTTTCTCCCTAATTTTTTCTGGAAATATAGGATTTTATAGCGTCGGTTTCAGGGCTGTAGGGCCACCAGGTGGGGACAACCCACCTGGGCGCACCTGGAGGGGGTGGCGCGCCCTAGTAGGTTGTGCCCACCCAGGTGCCCCCCTCCGGTAGTTCCTGGCTCCAGAAATTCTCTTTTATTGTATAAAAAATCCTCGCAAAGTTTCGTTCCATTCTGAGAACGTTTGTTTCTGCACAAAAACAACACCATGGTAGTTCTACTGAAAACTACGCCAGTCCGGGTTAGTTTCATTCAAATCATGCAAATTAGAGTCCAAAGCAAGAGGAAAAGCGTTAGGAAAAGTAGGTGCGTCGGATACGCATCATTATGTATCGTTGCTATTAAGGATAACAAGATGGGGTCTATTTCGACATAAATTGATCTTGTCTACATCATGTCATCGTTCTTATTTGATTACTCTAGTTTTGCATGAACTTAATACACTAGATGCATGCTAGATAGCGTTCGAAGTGTGGAGTAATAGTAGTAGATGCAGGTAGGAGTCGGTCTACTAATCTTGGACGTGATGCCTATATAATGATCATTGCCTGGATATCGTCATGAGTATTTGAAGTTCTATCAATTGCCCAAGAGTAATTATTTTCCCCCCGTTTGCTATTTTTCTTGAGAGAAGCCACTAGTGAAACCTATGGCCCCCGGGTCTCTGCTTTAATATATTTGCCTTTGCGATCTATTTTTCTTTGCTTTTATTTTCAGTTCTATTAAAACAAATAAATACAAAAATACCTTGCTGCACTTTATTTTATTTGCGATATATTTATCCAATCTATTACAACTTTCTACCGTCCACGTGCCAATTTCTCGCGCCGTTCCCCGAAAGGGATTGACAACCCCTTTAACACGTCGGGTTGCGAGTATTTGTTATTTGTGTGCAGGGGATGTTTATGTTGTGTTGCATGATTCTCCTATCGGTTCGATAACCTTGATCTCATCACTGAGGGAAATACCTACAGTTGCTATGCTGCATCATCCGTTCCTCTTTGGGGAAATACCGATGTAGTTCAAGCAAACATCACCCGCCAATCGTTGCATTTCTTTGAGAGTCCTGGAGGGCGCATCTTCTCAATGGCCTAGATCTTTTCTGGATTGGAGGAAGACGAGGAGCTTGCCGGAGGGGACACCAAAGACGCACTTGTCGGGGTTGAGCTTTAGGTTGAGCTTGTGCAGGTTGGCGAATGTTTCCACTAGATCCTCGATGAGCGTCCTAGCCTCACGCGTTTTGACCACTATGCCTTCAACGTAGGCCTCCGCTTTCCTTTCCAACCGAGGCCCCAGAGTGATGCACATCAGCCGCTGGAAGGTGGCGCCGGCACTCCTTAGGCCGAAGGGCATGCATGTGTAGCAGAATATGCCACAATGGGAGATGAAGGTCGTACTCTCTACATCTTTGGCCACCATCTTGATCCGGTGGTATCCTGAGAAAGCATCCAGGAAGCATAGGAGGTTGCACCTGTCAGTGGAGTACACGATTTGGTGGATGCACGGGAGCGAAAAGGGGTCCTGGGGGCAGGCCTTGTTGAGGCTCGTGAAGTCAAAGCACATACATTCCTTTCCGCCCTTCTTGGGGACGACGACTAGGTTGGCGAGCCACTCAGGATGGCACACCTCTTAGATGACCCCAGCTTCTTGCAGCTTGTGCACCTCTAGGACAATGTATTCTTGCCTCTCTAGCGCTTGGGACCACGCTTTTCGCTTGATGGGGCGAGCGTTCGGGCACACCACTAAGTGGTACTCGATTACCTCCCTCGAGACCCTGGTCAAATTAGATGCCTTCCGTGCGAACACATCCGAGTTTGCTCGGGAGGGAGGCAGCAATGATGGTGAAAGTAGGGCCTGAGTCACTAGCGTTAACCGACACGTTCTTTGTTTCAGTGCGGTCCTAGGAGAACAACTGCTTCTTCCACGATGGTGCGCCCTCGGGAGGCTCGGGCACGTCCTCGGCAGCTGAGTGTGCGCTGCCGCGGCCTTTTAGGTGCGCTCGAGGGAGCAGACCACATCCTTCTCATCGCAGGCGATGGTGATAACACCAGTGCAGGAGGGCATCTTGATAACATTGTAGCCAGGGTGGGTCTCTGCCATGAACTGGGCGAGTCCCAGGTACCCAGGATGATGTTGTACGATAGGCCAATGTGTTCCATGTCGAAGTCGATGAGCTTGGTGTCGTAGTTCTTACGACTGTTAGCAGGTGAAGGGCAGGTGCACCTGCTCCAGCGGGATGGTGGAACCATCAGTCACCACAGTAAAAGGCCGGGTCGGCATCAGTTGGTCATAGGGCACTTGGACCGTCTCAAAGGTCTCGACGGAGATCACGTTGAGACCAGCGCCCCCGTCGATGAGGGTCTTGGTGACCGCAACGTTGCTGATGGTGGGGGTGCACAGCATCGGAATCACGCCTACGGCGGCCACAAACTTGGGGTTGTCCTTGGAGTCGAATGTGATGGTGTGTTGCGACCACTTGAGTGATCGCGCAACCTCAGGCCTCAGGCAGGCGGCGTTCGCCTCGCAGGAAGACTACTTGGGGTGGTGGCTGGATGCAGGGGCCTGGGCTCTTCCAAGGATGCTGCCTACCGTGTGGGGCTCCTGGAGGCCCATGACGCTCTCATTGAGCCAGTAAGCGAGCAACAAACCGGTGATGCGGCTTGAACTACGTCGGTATTTCCCCAAAGATGATGGGATGATGCAGCACAACTACTGTAGGTATTTGCCTGAGTGATGAGACCAAGGTTATCGAACCAGTAGGAGAACCACGCAACACTACATAAATGGTACCTGCACACAAAGAACAAATACTTGCAACCCGACGTGTTAAAGGGGTTGTCAATCCCTTTCGGGTAGCGGTGCCAGAAATTGTCAAGTCAACGAGATAAAATTGTAGTAGATTGATAGATGCAAATAAAAGAAAATAAAATTCAGCGAGGTATTTTGGGTTTTTGATAATATAGATATGGAAATAGAAGTGGAAAATAAATGAAAAGGCAAATTGTAATACAGATCTGAAAATATAAGATGAGACAATAGACCCGGGGGCCGTTGATTTCACTAGTGGCTTCTCTCGAGAAAAATAGCATACGGTGGGTAAACAAATTAGTGTTGGGCAATTGATAGAACTTCTAATAATTATGACAATATCCAGGCAATGATCATTATATAGGCATCACGTCCAAGACCAGTAGACCGACTCCTGCCTGCATCTACTACTATTACTCCACACATCGACCGCTATCCAACATGCATCTAGTATATTAAGTTCATGGAAAAACAGAGTAATGCAATAAGAACGATGGCATGATGTAGACAAGATCTATTCATGTAGGAATAGACCCCATCTTGTTATCCTTAATTGGAACGATACATATGTGTCATTTCCCTTTCTGTCACCGGGATTGAGCACCATAAGATCGAACCCATCACAAAGCACCTCTTCCCATGGCAACAAAAATCGATCTAGTCAGCCTAACTAAAGCAAAGATTATAAGAAGAAATAGAGATCAAAAGACTCAAATAACTTTCATGGATATAAACATAGATTTGATCATAAATTCAAAGTTCATCGGATCCCAACAAACACACCGCAAAAAGCATTACATCAAATAGATGTCCAAGAGACCATTGTATTGAGAATCAATAGAGAGGGAAAGCCATCTAGGTACGAACTACGGACCCGTCGGTCTACAATGAACTACTCACGCATCATCAGAAAGGCACCAATGAGGATAATGAACCCCTCCGTGATGGTGTCTAGATTGGATTTCTGATTTCTGGAACTTGCGGTGATTGGAATTGTTTTTCGCTGACTCCCCTAGTGTTTTTGGAATATTGCAGTATTTATAGAGCAAAGAGGCAGTGCGGGAGGCGGCCGAGGTGGGCACAACCCACTAGGGCATGCCTGGGCCCCCAGGCGCGCCCAGGTGGGTTGTGCTCCCCTCGGAGCCCCCCTTTGGTACTTATTTGGCCCAAGAGGTGTCTTCTAGTCCAGAAAAAATCACCAAAAAGTTTTGCTGCGTTTAGACTCCATTTAGTATTGATTTTTTGCGAAGTAATAAACAAGCAAAAAAAACAGTAACTGGCACTGGGAACTATGTCAATAGGTTAGTCCCAAAAAGTGATATAAAGTTGCTATAAAAAGATTGTAAAACATCCAAGAATGATAATATAACAACATAGAACAATAAAAAATTATAGATACGTTGGAGACGTATCAGCATCCCCATGCTTAATTCCTGCTCGTCCTCGAGTAGGTAAATGATAAAAATATAAATTTTTATTTGGAATGCTGCCTAACATGTTCATCACATATTCTTTTCTTTGTAGCATGGAAATTTGGACTTTCATATGATTCAAGGATTTGTCTAGTTTTGACATGAAGATTTCAATACTCAGGCATATCAACAAGAAACCATGTCTTTCAGAATATCAATAATAAAGCAAGTTGTCCCTAGCCCATTATGCTCAATCATTGATCCATGCATGAAACACACTCGCATATTAACAACACCCAATGCTCAAATACGATCATAGTGCCCCTTAGTTGGTGCTTTATAATAGAAGATGGACACTCAAATAAAAATAAAATTGCATAAAGTAAATATAAAGGCCCTTCGCAGAGGGGAGTAGGGATTTGTAGAGGTGCCAGAGCTCAAAGCAAAAAGATAGAGATAAAACATTCTGGGTGGCATGCTTCTCCTGTCAACGAAAACGATTGAGTAGTTCCCAATACTTTCCATGCTAGATATATCATAGGCGGTTCCCAAACAGAAAATAAAGTTTATTCCTTTTTCCACCATAGTTTCACATTCCACAGCTAACCAAATCCACAGGTGTCATCCATACCAACACTTTCCTAGGAATTTATTATTTGACCACATAAAGTAAATTCATTTTCATTTCAGGATTGGCATTCCTAATACCTTTCCCGTACTCTCGTGCAATGACAAGTGAATAAATACTCAGCTTGAGAATAACACATGTAGCATGGAAAATATTAGCCACCCCCTACCATTTCATGAGCGGTACGAGCACACAAAAGAGAAATTTGAAATTTAGAGATGGCACATACAAATTTGCATAGAACAGCAAAAGAACACCACATGTAGGTGGTATAGTGGTCTCATATGGAAAAACCGGGTTTAAGGATTTTGGATGCACAAGTAGTGACCATACTTAGTACATGTGAAGGCTAGCAAAAGATTGAGAAGCATCCAACCAAGAAACAAAAAATCTCATAAGCGAGCATTAAGCATAACTAACACCGAATAATGCACCGCAAGTAGGATTTAATTTCATTGCATAACTATTGCTTTCGTGCTTTAGGGAATCACAAACCTTAACACCAATATTCTTACTAAAACACAATTACTCATTAACATGACTCACATATCACTATCATCATATTGCAAAACTATTACAAAGAATCAAGTTTATTTTGTCCAATCATCTTCATGAAAGTTTTTATTATATCCCTCTTGAATATCTATCACTTTGGGACTAATTTCATATGTTGCTTTTTATAGCTCAAAAAAATCTAGGTGAAGAACATGAGCATACAAATTTTCTTCTCTCAAAATAATTTAAGTGAAGCAGGAAAGAATTTATTTAAAATTTACAAGCTCTCACATAAATCTAAATGAAGAATGACAACATTCCTTCAAAAAAAAAAGCACACCGTGCTCAAAAAGATATAAGTGAAGCACTAGAGCAATTTCATAGCTCATAAAGAGTTAAGTGAAGCACAAAGAGCAATTCTAACAAGTCATAGCATAATTTTGGCTCCCCCAATAGGCGTGTCCAGCAAGGATAGATGACACAAAATAAAAAGAAAAACAAGCAAACACTCATACAATACAAGATGCTCCAAGAAAAACTCATGATATATGACGACAAAATATAGCTCCATGTAAAATACCGATGATCGTGAGAAGAAAGAGGGGATGCCACCTGGGCATCCCCAAGCTTAGTTGGTTGCTTCTCTTTTAGATAATAGCTTGGGATGCCACGGGCATCCCCAAGCTTAGACTCTTCTTACTCCTTATTCCCTCATCCATCATGATCTCACCCAAAACTTGAAAACTTCAATCACACAAAACTCAACAAAACCTTCATGAGATCCATTAGTATAACAAAGAAAATCGCTACTCTAAGTACTATTGCAAACCCATTCATATTTTATGTTTGCATTATATCTACTGCATTGCAACTTTACTATAGCTTATACCATCCAATACAAACCATAGATTCATCAAAATAAGCACACAACACAAATAAAACAGAATCTTTCAAAAACAAAACAATGTGTAGTAATCTGAATACTTCGTATAGTTATGTAACTACAAAAATTGTTAAAAATTAGGAAAATGAGGGCAATTTGTATACAAATCTTGTCTAAAACATTCAGAGAAAAATCACATTTCTGTGATTTATGAAAGTTATTTTACTAGGTGCAAAAGTTTCTGTTTTTCAACAAGATCAAATCAACTATCACCCAGCATGATCCCAAAGGCTTTGCTTGGCACAAACACTACTTAAAACATAAAAACACAATCATAAAAGAGGAGTAATTATGCAAACCCTCAAGAACAGAAAGAAAACATAAAAATAAATTGTATTCATTGGGTTGCCTCCCAACAAGCGGTATCGTTTTACGCCCCTAGCTAGGCATAAAGCAAAGATCTAAGTGTTGTCATCTTTATTTCTAGATCCATATGATGCCCTCATGATTGATTCATACGGTGCCTTAGTTCTAGTTCTAGGGAAATGTTCTATACCCTTCCTTAGTGGAAATTGAAATTTAATATTGCCTTATTTCATATCAATCACGACACCGATAGTACGTAAAAACTGTCTACCAAGAATAATTGGACAAGACGGATTGCATTCAATATCAAGAACAATAAAATATATGGGCACATAATTCCCATTTGCAAGAATAGGAACATCATTAATTCTTTCCATAGAATTTTTAATAGTAGAATCCGCTAAGTGCAAATTTAGACAACATTCTTCAATATCTGTAAGACCAAGCACATCACATAAATATTTCAGAATTGTAGAAACACTAGCACCGAAGTCACATAAAGCAAAACACTCATAATTTTATATCTTGACTTTGATAGTAGGTTCCCATTCATCATGTGATTTTCTAGGAATTGAAATTTCTAATTACAACTTTTCTTCTAAAGCTTTCATCATATCATCAACAATATGTTTAGTAAAAGCTTTATTTTGTTCATAAGCATGTGGTGAATTTACCATGGATTGCAACAATGATATACAATCAATCAAACAGCAACTATCATAATTTAAATCCTTGTAATCCAAAAGAGTGGGCGCATCACTAGTTAACGTTTTGACCTCTCCAACCCACCTTTATCAATTTTCTCAACAAGATTTTCACCATCCAAGTTATCGGGATGCCTTCTAGCCAAAGTTGACTCTTCTCCAGACCCTTTATCATCAATCTTAATATTACTAAACAAAGAAACAATAGAGGAAACACCAATCACTTTAAGATCTTCATCATTTTTATGAAAGCAATCGCTAGAAAACACTTTTTCTAAACATTCTCTTTTAGCTCTAGGCATGGCGGTTCTTTTCTTACTTCATCCATAGAAACATATAAAGCTTTAATTGATTCCTCAACCGTAGGCGCAAAAGTTTTCATCCTGAGATTTTCTACACCGTAGCTTCTAGACATATCATGAATCTTATTCAATTTTTCTATTGTATCATTGAAAACCTTTTCAGTATTGATAAGTTCTAGGAAAAGGCCTAGGATTAAAATTACCTATATAAGCATTGTTATTGAAATTGTTTCGCGAGATAAAATTCACATCTACGGCATTACTATTTTGCTCAATCAAAGTAGACAAAGGCACATCATTAATATCAATAGGAGCACCTTTATTAGCAACCAATTTCGTAAGAGCATCAATTTTTTCACTCAAATAATTTATTTCTTCAACCGAATTAAATTTTTTACTAGTAGTAGCTCTTTCGGTGTGTCATTGTGAATAATTTGCCATAATATTATCAAGAAATTTAGTAGCTTCACCCAAATTAATTTCTAGAAAAGTACAACCTGCGGCGGAATCTAAAAGATTTCTAGAAACAATATTCAATCCCGCATAAAAGTTTTGCCTGATCATCCGAAGATTTAAACCATGAGTGGGACAATTTATTAGCATCAATTTCATTCTTTCCCAAGATTGCGCAACATGTTCATTGTTGCTTAAAATTCATGATTTGTGTCCTAAGGGAAATAATTTTCGCGGGCAGAGAATACTTAGTAATAAAAGCATCCTTGCACTTATCACAAGAATATATACTATTGTGAGGCAAAGAAGAAAACCAAATTTGTGCATGATCTCTCAAACAAAATGGAAATAATTTCAACTTCACAATATCATTGTCCACATCCTTTTTCTTTTGTATATCGCATAATTCCATGAATGTGTTAAGATGGGACGCGACATCCTCACTAGGAGTTTCGGAAAATTGATCTTTCATAACAAGATTCAACAAAGCGGCATTAATATCACAAGACTCCGCAATAGTGGCGGGAGGAGCAATAGGAGTGCTAATAAAACCATCATTGTTGGTATTGTATAAATCAAACAACTTGGTATTCTCTTGAGTCATCGTGACTACGTAACAAGATTGCACTCAAAAACAGATCTGACGAGAAAATGGCGAACGAAAAAGAGTGTGAATAAAATGGCAATTTTTTTGAACTGGGGAGATGAAAATCAGAGGAAATTAGCAAATAATGTAAATTGAAAGGAGATGATTAGGAACCTGGTACATGTTGATGATGTCTCCCTGGCAACGGCGCCAGAAATTCCTTTTGATGCGGCTTGAACTACGTCGGTATTTCCCCAAAGAGAAAGGGATGATGCGGCACAGCTACGGTAGGTATTTCCCTCAGTGAGAAGATCAAGGTTATAGAACCAGTAGGAGAACCACGCAACACTATGTAAATGGTACCTGCACACAAAGAACAAATACTTGCAACCCGTCGTGTTAAAGGGGTTGTCAATCCCTTTCGGGTAGCGGTGCTAGAAATTGTCAAGTTGATGAGATAAAATTTTAGTAGACTGATAGATGCAAATAAAAGCAAATAAAATTCAGCGAGGTATTTTTGGGTTTTTGATAATATAGATCTGAAAATAAAAGTGGCAAATAAATGAAAAGGCAAATAGCAATATAGATCTGAAAATATATGATGAGAAAGTAGACCCGGGGTCGTAGATTTCACTAGTGGCTTCTATTGAGAAAAATAGCGTACGATGGGTAAATATATTGCTGTTGGGCAGTTGATAGAACTTCAAATAATTATGATGATATCCAGGCAATGATCAGTATATAGGCATCACATCCAAGATTAGTAGACCGACTCTTGCCTGCATCAATTAATACACCACACATCGACTGTTATCCAGCATGGAACTAGTGTATTAAGTTCATGGAAAAATGGAGTAATGCAATAAGAATGATGACATGATGTAGGCAAGATCTATTCATGTAGAAATAGACCCCATCTTGTTATCCTTAATAGCAACGATACATCCATGTCATTTCCCCTTCTGCCACTGGGATTCAGCACCGTGAGATCGAACCCATCACAAAGCACCTCTACCCATGGCAAGAAAAATTGATCTAGTCGGCCTAACTAAACCAAAGATTCAAAGAAGAAATACGAGGCTATAAGTAATCATGCATATAAGAGATCAAAAGACTCAAATAACTTCCATGGATAAAAACGTAGATCTGATCATAAACTCAAAGTTCATCGGATCCCAACAAACACACCGCAAAAAGAGTTACATCAAATTGATCTCGAAGAGGCCATTGTATTGAGAATCAGAAGAGAGAGAGGAAGCCATCTAGATCCTAACTACGAACCGGTAGGTCTACATTGAACTACTCACGCATCATCGGAGAGGCACCACTGAGCATGATGAACCCCTCCGTGAAGGTGTCTAGATTAGATCGATGGTTTCTAGAACTTGCGGCGGTTGGAATTGTTTTTCGTCGACTCCCCTAGGGTTTTTGGAATATTGGGTTTTTATAGAGCAAAGAGGCGGTGCGGGAGGTGATCGAGGTGGGCACAAGCCACCAGGGCGCGCCTGGGCCCCTAGGCGCACCGAGGTGGGTTGTGCTCCTGTCGGAGCTCCCCTCTGGTACTTCTTTGGCCCAACAGGTATGTTATGGTCCAGAAAAAACACCAAAAAGTTTCGCTGTGTTTGGACTCCATTTGGTATTGATTTTCTGCAAAGTAAAAATAAGCAAAAAACAACAACTAGCACTGGGCACTATGTCAATAGGTTATTCCCAAAAAATGATATAAAGTTGCTATAAAATGATTATAAAACATCCAAGAATGATAATATAACAACATGGAACAATCGAAAATTATGGATACATTGGAGACATATCAACTGGTTGTAGAGGTCATCCCACAAAGAGATCGAAGCCTCAGGGAGGTTCATGAGCTAGGAGCGCGGGCCATCCTCACGGGCCATGGGGAACCAGTTTGCCATGACCCTGTCATCACCGCCCGTTGCCAGGCATCTCAATGCATAGAGCTGCAGGAATTTTGTGGCCTAGGGGGTGCCATCATAGCGCGGTTGCAACTTCGGATTGAACCTCGTGGGCCAAACCACTCGATGCAGCTCGTGAATGAAGGCCCGGCAGCCCACACCGCTCAAGGGAAAGCCACCTACGAGGGCGGCGCGGCTCTGACAGGCGCTGCTTTGTGTCCCTTAGTGGTGTAAAACCCTACTCCTGCTTGGTGTTTGGATTGCATTGGCGAGAGAGAGCTAGGGTAAAAGGGTTGGAAGGCAAGAATGGTTGACCCCCTCTACGGTGGCACCTATCCTCCTTTTATATCTGCCTTTGTCCTCTTCCCTCGAAAACATTCGCGAGAAGGTTTTCCACACAATGGCAATTATGAAGGTGGATAGGGGCGCAGTCTATTCTGACAAAAGGTGGTCTTCACTCCACCATCCATGACACGCCGCTGGGCTCGGTGATGACCTTTGCCCCGCGCGCCCACCTTCTTCGTCTTCTTTCACCGATCAGGCAACCTTTGGGGATTAATTTGGGAATCAACGTGCTGGCCTTGCTTCCTTAGCACAAAAGAGGAAATGTTCCTCATCCGCGCCTGCTCGGACGGCCTCTAGCACAGTTCATCACCGCACGCATCACCCACATGATGACAGGAGACCGCGCAACCAACCTGGGTGACACCTGCCTCACATGCCTCGGGAAAGGCGCCTCGGGAGGACACCTCACGAGGCCCTAGTGGAGCTGCCTAGTCTGCTTGGGACATGATAACCCAAAAGTATAGGGGATCGTTTGTAGCCTTCTTCGATAAATAAGAGTGTCAGACCCAACGAGGAGCTAAAGGTAGAAAAAATATTCCCTCAAGTTCTATCCACTACCGATACAACACTGCACACACTTAACGTTTTCTTTACCTAAAACAAGTACGGAACTATTTTGCAAGAATAAAACTACGAGTTCTTTGCAAGAATAAAACTACAAATAAAGTGCGAGAAAATAAAGTGGGGGAATCATAGTCTCTGTCCGGAGTTTCGGTCCGGAGTTTCTTCCCGACTTGTGGGGGAATCATAGTCTCTGTCGGTGTCAAAACCCACGGATCTCGGGTAGGGGGTCCCGAACTGTGCGTCTAGGCGGATGGTAACAGGAGACGAGGGACACAATGTTTTTACCAAGGTTCAGGCCCTCTCGATGGAGGTAATACCCTACGTCCTGCTTGATTAATATTGATGATATGGGTAGTACAAGAGTAGATCTACCACGAGATCAATGAGGCTAAACCCTAGAAGCTAGCCTATGGTATGATTGTTGAGATGTAATGTTGTGTCCTACGAACTATGGCCCTCCGGTTTATATAGACACCGGAGAGGCTAGGGTTACACAGTGTCGGTTACAATGGTAGGAGATTTACATATCCGTATTGCCAAGCTTGCCTTCCACGCCAAGTAAAGTACCTTCCGTACATGAGCCGGAGTCTTCAATCTTCTATCTTCGTAGTCTGGGAGTCCGGCGGATATCGATAGTCCGGCTATCCGGACACCCCCTAGTCCCGGACTCCCTCAGTAGCCCCCGAACCAGGCTTCAATGACGATAAGTCCAGTGTGCTTGTAGTCTTCGGCGTTGCAAGGCGGGTTCTCCCTTTGAATTCCATGTTCCTGCCGAACAATGTCCGGCTTTACCTCGAATACTGTGCTTCTTGGCTTCTACGCCAAATTATGGCCCTCTTCCACGCGTCGCACGAATGCGAAAAGCCAGGGAGCCTTTTACATTTCACCCCCGGGTTGTGCGGGTCACCAGCCTATTAAAGAGACAGGGATCCAGATCCAAACCGCACCATCCTCTCCTCACAGATACCCATCGAAGCGCCTCGACCAAATCCATTCCACCATGGATCGTCAACGGCTCTTCCTCACGTGCTCCCAGCCCATCGCCGGGTGATTGGATGAGGTGCTCTATCTCGCACAACGAGCTAGTAAAGCTCCAAAAGAGGGATGGCTCCTCCAGCCTTTATGGTTCCGCCCGAGCCGGGCTGGTTACTTATCGGGAGGAGCCAGCGGAGGACAACCCAAACCCCAACAAGGGGAGCGGTGTGCTTTGTCCCTTATCTAATAAGGGGATCGGGTTTCCAATACACCTGTTCCTCCGCTGGGCTCTCAAGTTCTATGGACTTCAGCTCCGTCACCTCACGCCCGCTTCAGGCCGCACATCGCGGCTACGAGCTCTTTGCGAGCTATTCCGGGCATCGAGCCCCATTTCGCATTGTGGAAGAGGCTATTCGCCTCGCACCCGTTCTCACCAGGGTCCATATATCAAGTGGGCGGCGCCAAATATGGCGATCGCTGGGACCGGATACCTATCCGCACCCCAAGAGGGCATCCAAGACGGCCTCGGAGTGGTTTTATATAGTAGACGCCCGTTGCTCGACCCAGTCCGGATCGGCCTCCGGAGTTTGATGCCGCTCCCTTGAAGAAACGCCTCGGTGGCGCCCATGAGCCCTGTTTGGAGGAAGACAAAAGCGCCCATTACCTGATGGGCCGGATAAGATTAATGGCTCATTCTGGTTTGACCATGTTCGGAGTCATGGCGACGTGCATCAAGCGGGGGGTGCAGCCGCTGCAATATAGAGGCCACCCCATGTGGGATTTCAACGAGGAAGACGATGCTACCCGCCACGGCCGTAAAGGGCCGGATTCGACCGAGGACCTGGTGAAGATCCTATCCGGCCTGTACAAGGGGGAGAAGGAGGACTTCCTTCGTCCGAACCCCGTGAACGGGTTTTCTATGGTCAACCCACGAGGATGGGTAAGTGAATGCCTCAAGAGGGCTTTTACCCGTATTTTTGAAGTTTAAGCTTCTCATGTTTTGTCTTCGGCGCAGAGTCTACGCCAGACTGTGAAGGACATGGTGAGTCCCGCCCACAGCCCGAGGACCCGAAGGGTCCTCAGGTCCGACCTCCAAGAGGATCCGGACCTTGGGGTGGAGCTAATCGACGGGTGTATCACCAGCTAAGCATTGATGATGCGCTAGTCGCCATTACGGCGGACTACCCCGGGCTGAGTTCGGCATCCCAGGTGACCAAGACCGAAGTCCGGACACTGTTATTTTATCCTTGCCTATTCTGACCTTCGCAAACGATAGTACTTTACAGGAAGCGCCATTACGGCAGGAAGCCGAGCCTGCGGCGGCCGACTTACAGGGGTTAGGCCGAACCAACAGGAGGAAAAGGAGCGCCGTGCGGGCGGAAACGTCGCCGCAGAGGTATAGCTCGCTTTTGACCTTTCTGAGCAACGTTCCGAGGAAACTTTTAAGTGCTCATGATCTTCATAGGAGAAAAAGCGCTCGGCGGACTGCGAGCACAGGAATTGCCCCCCCAATCAACTCCCGCCAGGCTCCAACGCCCGGACTGGAGGGGGGCAAGCGCAAGACGCGAACCGGATCCTACTCCAACGGAGGATACCGACAGACTGTCCGCCACAACGTCGGAGGTGGAGAGCGCTATGAATCATAGACGCCGCCGGACAGTTCTTCAAGAGGCGTGCTTTTCCCCTGAGGCATTGGATGCCTTTAAAGTAGGGGACGCGCATCTCCGGGTTGCCCAAAATGGTTTTAGCAGAGCCACGGAGCAGTATGTTAAAGACATACGGGTGAGGGAAATTTAATGGTTGTATACACCAGTAGCCCCCGAGACTTCAATTAGTTATGTTAACTGATTTAAGGATCATGTAAACTTTCAGGCTCTTAACGAGAAGAACGCCCAGCTGTCCCGGGAGCTGCAAGATTGCAAGGCCCAACTTGAGGTCAAGACTTGCTGCCGCAGGAGGAGACGGAAAGACCCCTCCTGGTAACACATTTGTATAAATGAATATAAGCGCCATGCGGCATGCACGTGAGTCTAATAATGACATCAGAGGTGCCGCCGAACAAGATCCGGACAGGCAATCGCTACTACGCCAGCTAAAAGCCGGCGAAAATGTGCTGAACAGAGTTCAGCAGGAAAGGAACAAGCTTCAAGATGCCAATGCCAAGCTCGGAGAAGAGCTGAAGGCGCCTGAGCCGAGCTGTTCGGCTCCATTAAGGAGAATCAACGGCTTCGTCGCAGCATCTATAGTAAGTGCTTGAGCGAACTCTCTCAGGAAGAAGAGTTCGGCGAGGAAGTGATTTGACGTGATATGTCTTGTAGGTATACTCACGGGCCATCCTGCAGAGGAGATGCCCGTATCAATGGGCGATCAAATTCCCGAACTGTTGCGGTTGTGCGAACGAGTTCGGCAGGCAATGAGTGGCGTCGTACGGGCTTTATGGCCATCCCTCGTCCCGCCCGAGAGCCTCGGGGAGCTTGTAGAGAAGCTACAGGGAGTGCGGCGGCGCTTCCATTTGTGGAAGGTTTTGGCCTGCCGTCAAGGTGCCAGGGAGGCTTGGGCCATGGTCAAGACGCGGTACAAGAAGGCGGACCCCAACCATATGGCCGAAGTTGGACCGGTGGGGCCCGACGGGAAGGAGATCCCTGTGAGTTTAGTGTACAGCCAGGTAGAACTGGCTGCGAAATTCTCCCAACGGGACTGTAAGCTTGACAGCCTGTTAGACGGGATTGAGGAGGAATACAATCAATAAACTTGACAATGTATGTTATCCTTAAAAATGACATGTGAAATGCCTTCTAGCCAGATTGTAGATCGTTTGCCGTTGCCGACCTTTTCGCTTCGACCTCGGGACCCTAGAGTCCGGAGTGTGTCCGAATACCTTTTTGGTTAATAAATAACCGTGGTATGCATGGAGACTAGGCGAGGGTCATCGAGTGCTTTATCATCAAGTGCCCAACTAGTTATGTTATATTACATGGTTAGTAAGAAACATCTTCCGGGAGAATAGTTCCGTTAAGGGTTCCTTTTTTGGGGTGGCATGCCCTAAAGTGCATGTCCGGACCGCAATGGAGCGATAAAACATCCGGGGCAGATGGAAAAATAGGTAAAAAGTCATCTTTTAAATCACCGATCGAATATTCCCTTAAGAACGCTAGCTTTCGGCTTCACCCGGTCGAGGTACACATCCGCTGACCAGCAAGAATAATCGCAGAGGTGCTCCTTTACCACCTAGCCGAACAATCGGGAACGAGGGGTAAGCACAGAGCCAGCAACCCAGCTTGGCCAAAACTTAAGTAATATCGATGCATATAATGGCGAGTAAAAGGTACATGTGGAAGCATGACACATGTGTTGGGTATAAAACCCAGATAGTTGAGCTTCGAGAAGAAGCCCTCAGAATAACGAAAAGGGTGGCACGTCGTATGTATGCAAAAAATGCAAAATCGGCCCGAAGGGATTTGTTAATTTTAAAAGGATAAAAAGAGAGATAAAAGACAGCCAAGTATAAAAGATTGGACGGGGAAGGGGACGAACTCTTAGTCCGCGCTAGGCGAGAATCGTCGGAGGCGGGCTGCGCTCCATGGGTTCGGCTCGAGTCGGTTGTCCGACGATTTAAGAGGCAGTGACGCCTACCGGTCGATGCTTGGTCAATGATGAAGGGCCTTCCCATCGGGTTTGAGCTTGTCCTTTTCTTGTCCGCAGACGAGAACTAGTTCACCAACGTTATAGGTCTTGGCCCGCACTTCTCGCTTTGATATCTTCGAGCCTCGCTGCTGGTAAAATGCGAACGAGCCTTCGCGACGCCACGTTCTTCCTCCAATGTGTCCAGCTGTCCCGCCGATCAAGCTCGGCTTCTCTTTCCTCGTACATGCGCACTCGAGGTGAGTCATGAATAATGTCGCAGGCAGATCGCCTCTGCGCCGATACCATAAAAATGGTGTGAATCCGGTAGTACGGTTAGGCGTTGTCCGCAGCCCCTGAGTACGGAGTCGAGCTCCTCGACCCATTGGGTGTCTGATTTAGTGAGTGATCTCACTAGTCTGCGCTTAATGCGCTCATTATTAGACCGCTTGCTCTTTCCACTTGACCGCTGGTTTGAGGGTGATAGATCGACGATAGTCGAGCTTAATGCCCATATTTTTGCACCATGCCTTGACCTCATCGGCTGTGAAGTTCGTGCCGTTATCGGTGATGATGCTATGGGGACTCAGAACGGTGTACCACCTCGATATAAAGTCTATCACTGGTGGGACTCGCCGCTTCGACCGGTTTGGCCTCTATCCATTTGGTGAATTTATCCACCATGACCAACAGGTTTTTTTCCTTGTGGGTTCCCCCTTTAAGGGGCCCCACCATGTCAAGCCCCTGCATCGCGAACGGCGGGTAATGGGTATGGTTTTGAGGGCGGTGGGTGGCATATGGCTCTGGTTAGCGAAGAGCTGGCAACCGACGCCTCGCTGGACCAAGTCCTGTGCATCTGCCCGAGCTGTTGGCCAATAAAATCCGGTACGCAACGCCTTTCCTACCAGGGCCCGGGCTGCTGCGTGGTGTCCACCTAGTCCGGCATGGATTTCAGCCAGGAGGTTTCGCCCTTCTTCTTCGGAGATACATCTTTGAAGGACTCCGGTAGTATTTTTCTTATAAAGTTCTCCCTCATGAACCTTGTAGGCCTTCGATCGCCGAACTATGCAGCGGGCCTCATTTTGGTCTTCGGGAGCTCCTGCCCAAGTAAGTAGGCCAGAAAGGTTACATCACGTGGCGATTCGCCATTATGTCGTGGGCGGATTGTGTTACGTTGTCCGCCGAGTCACCAATTGGTGCGGCTTTCTCCGGTTTGTCGCTACGGACTCCTCTTCCCACAAAGACGGATGGCTTGAAGAGCCGCTCCAGAAGATATTTGAGGACAACATCACGTTGCGCACCGGCGCGCGCTGTAATGTCGGCCGCTTGGTTATTATCTCGGGCTATGTGATGGAATTCGAGTCCTTCAAACCGAAGTGACATTTTCGTGACAGCATTACGATATGCTGCCATTTTCGGATCCTTGGCGCCAAAGTCTCCATTTATTTGGGATATTGCGAGGTTTGAATCCCCACGCACCTCTAGGCGTTGAATGCCCATGGAGATCGCCATCCGGAGACCATGTAACAAGGCCTCAGATTCGGCTGCGTTGTTGGAGTCCGTGTACATTATTTGAAGTACATATCGATCAGATCTCCGTGGGGACGTAAGTACAACGCCAGCCCCCAGTCCGGTCAACATTTTGGAGCCGTCGAAGTGCATAGTCCAATTGGAGTATGTGCCGTACTCTTTAGGTAGTTCGGCTTCAGTCCATTCAGCGACGAAGTCAGCCAAGACTTGCGACTTTATGGCTCGTCGAGGTTTGTAAGTTATGTCGAATGGCAAGAGCTCAATGGCCCATTTTGCAATCCTGCCCATTGCATCGCGGTTATTTATGATGTCATTGAGTGGTACTTCAGAAGCCACTGTTATCGAACACTCTTGAAAGTAGTGCCGAGCTTAGGGACGCCATGAACACCGTGATATGCTATCTTTTGATAGTGCGGTAACGGATTTGCAGGGGTTAACACGGTGGATACGTAATACACTGGTTTTTGAAGAGGGAATTTATGCCCTTCATTTGCTCGCTCGACGACGAGGACAGCGCCACAACTTGATGTGTTGCAGCGATGTATAACAACATCGGTTCGCCTTTGAGTGGGCGCAGCCAGACCGGATTTGTTGCCAATATGGCCTTTATTTCTTCGAGTCCGGCAGTAGCTGCATCCGTCCACTCGAAGTGTCGGCGCCTTAGGAGGCGATAAAGAGGCAACGCCTTCTCTCCTAAACGGGAGATAAACGGCTTAAGGCTGCCACGCATCCTGTTAATTTTGTATTTGCTTGAGGTCCTTTGGGATATCCAACTCGTGTGAGCTTGGATCTTGGCCGGATTTGCTTCGATTCCTCTACCGGATACAATGAAGCCCAAGAGCTTTCCGGCTGGTACGCCAAAACACATTTCTCCGGATTCATTTTAATGTCATATGCTCGAGGTTGTCGAATGTGAGCCTCAAATCGCCTACTAAAGTTTCGACGAGTTTTGTTTTGACGACACGCCGCTCACGTATGCCTCGATTGTTTTGCCTATCGGGTAGCCGACATGTTTGAATCATGCGCCGATATGTTGCGCCGCATTTTTGAGTCCGAAGGGCATCGTGTTGAAGCAGAATGGTCCGTATGGAGTGATGAATACCGTTGCGGCTTGGTGCGCTTCCGCCATCTTGATTTGATGATAGCCGAGTATGCATCCGTGAAGCACAACGAATCGTGTCTCGCCATGGCATCGATAATTTGATCGATGCGGGAGGGGAAAGGATCCTTTGGGCAAGCCTTATTGAGGTCTTTGAAGTCGACGCAGAGGCGCCAGATTTGTCCTTCTTTGGTACCATCACCAAATTTGCTAGCCATCCAATGTTTGATATCTCTCGATGAATCCGCTTCCAATAACTTGGCTAGCTCTTCTCCCATTGCTTGTCTTTTGGGCTCGGAAAATCGTCAAGAGCCTGTTTGATTGGTTTGAATCCTTTTAGGATGTTTAGGCTGTGTTCGCCAACTGCGAGGGATTCCGGCATGTCCGAAGGATGCCAGCGAAGATGTCCCAATTTTCCGGGAATTCGCGTAGTCTGGCGCCGACTTGAGGTTCAACTATGCCCGATGGAGGCCGTCTTTGTTGGGTCCGTTGGGTGGACCTGAAATTTAACTATCTCATCTCGCTGGTTTGAAGGAGGTGGACTTGGATCTTTTATCAAGTATCACGTCGTCCCCATTTACCGTGAGCGAAGCGCGGTGAATTCCTCTCGCCGCTAAGGCTTTGATAGTGCCTCGAGGGCTAGTGCGGCTGTCTTATTTTTGGCGTGGAGTCTTTGTGTCCGGATCACCGACGAGAGTGATTATTCCGGGCGGGCATTTTGAGCTTCATGTACCCGTAGTGAGGTATTGCTTGAAAAATTGTGAATGCCTCTCGCCCCTAATATGGCGTGATAGCTGCTGCTGAACGGGCTACTCGAACGTGACTTCTTCGGATCTGTAATTGTCCGGAGAGCGAACACCACATCGAGTGTGATTTTTCCTGCGGCAGCGCTTCCCGCTAGGGATTATTCCTCTGAAGGTTGTGCTGCTTCGCTCAATACGGCTCCAATCGATTTCCATTTTCCGCAGGGTTTCCTCAGAATGAGGTTTAGTCACTGCCGCCGTCCATGAGGACCTTTGTCGGTCGAAAGCCGCCCACTATGGGACTAAGTACCGTCAAGCGGCCGGGCTCGTAGTTCGAGATGTGGGCTCGTCGCTAGCGCTGAAGGTGATAGCTGTGTCCCTCCATGGATTTGCTCTTGCTACTTGGTAGACTTCGGCGAGTTCGCGGATCGTTCGTTTTCGCATATTATTTGATGGGAAAGTCTCGAAGACTGTTGACACCATGCTGGTATTGTTGGAGTGGTTTCCGAGCGTAAGCTCTTCGCCACTTTTGGCCACCGCCGTAATATCCAACATGCTCGAAGGCTATGCGCTGGGACAGCTCCCCTCAGACAGAAGTTTACAGGTCCAATGAGCCATCCCTCCAAAGACGTTCCGCTTCCCTTGCTGGGTTTTGCTTCTTGATCTTTGCATCCGGGGCCTGATTGTGAGGCGCCTTTACCATGGATTGGGTTTGGGGCGGATTATCCCAAATTTTATTTTCAGTTTTCCGGAAACTTTCCGTCGACAAGACTTAAGACTATGGACGCCAGATCGGTAAAACGCGTAATCTTGCGACGATCGATGGCGTTCGGGATTCCCTTGTCCGTGCGCTATTGCAGAATATTGAGATTGCGTTCTCCTCTCGGCAGTCCTTTATCCCGCCCATAACCAGAGGAATCGCCCAAGAATGATGTATCGCTTCCGAGGGCTCTTGCCGAACTAGAGATAAGTCGCATATGTCCGGGCGGAGGGTGGAATAAAATCCGATCCCTGCCCATCTTTGGGCTCAATGGTCAAGGACTTCCGATTTCGGAAGCTTGATTTGCTGGAAACAGCCCAGCGAGTCCGAGGCGACGCATGACTTTAGGTTCAATGCTCGATCAGAGTCTGTACCTCCGCGGGAATCCGGCGTGGAGGGTTCAGGAGTCCGGACACAGATTGTTTTCAACAATGGCAATGAGTTGCCGAGTTGTTCTTCTACCACTTCGATGTGGTGGGTAATCTGGGGAGAGTTAATCTCTCTCAGATCGGTTTTAAGCCCAATCTGATTGTAGTCTGTTGCGACTCCCAGGGCGGCGATGCGATCCAAGAGCTCGTTAACGGACGAGAGCTCGATTGGATCTAACAGTTCGGCAGCTTTAGGGCTGACTCAAAGCTTGCTTTCGACGACTTGAGAAGTCATTGCCGAAGCGACGGCCGGACAGGCGGTCATAAGGAAACCGCCGAGCCCGATTGTCTGACCAGTGGCCAGGGCCCCTTTGGTGAGAACACCGTCTTTGCAGACGGGTAAAGGCATCCGCTCTATCGGCGACGACACAGAGGAACTCTCAATGAAAGCACCAATGTCGGTGTCAAAACCGGCGGATCTCGGGTAGGGGGTCCCGAACTGTGCGTCTAGGCGGATGGTAACAGGAGACGAGGGACACAATGTTTTTACCTGTGTTCAGCCCTCTCGATGGAGGTAATACCCTACGCCCCGCTTGATTAATATTGATGATATGGGTAGTACAAGAGTAGATCTACCACGAGATCAATGAGGCTAAACCCTAGAAGCTAGCCTATGGTATGATTGTTGAGATGTAATGTTGTGTCCTACGGACTACGGCCCTCTGGTTTATATAGACACCGGAGAGGCTAGGGTTACACAGAGTCGGTTACAATGGTAGGAGATTTACATATCCGTATTGCCAAGCTTGCCTTCCACGCCAAGTAAAGTACCTTCCGGACACGAGCCGGAGTCTTCAATCTTCTATCTTCATAGTCTGGGAGTCCGGCGGATATTGATAGTCCGGCTATCCGGACACCCCCTAGTCCAGGACTCCCTCAGTCTCCATCATCCATTCCTCAGAGGGACAATGCCCTAATAACGAAAATTGATGATCATCACACTTCTATTTACTTACAACTCGATACCCATAACAAAATATGACTCTATATGAATGCCTCTGGCAGTGTACGAGGATGTCCAATGATCTAGCATAACAACGATATCAATAAATGGATAAGCCATGGAAATATCATGCTAGCTATCTTACGCTCATGCAAAGCAATATGACAATGAATGCTCAAGTCATCAAAACGGAAGTGGTGGAAGTTTCATGACAATATATCTCAGAATGGCTATGGAAAGGACATAATAGGTAGGCATGGTGGCTGTTTTGAGGAAGATATAATAAGGCTTATGTGTGATAGAGCCTATCATATCACGGGGTTTGATGTACCTACGAAGTTTGCACCACATCTAGAGGTGAGAAAGGGCAATGCACGATACCTTAGAGGCTACCAAATTGCGGAAAGGTAAGAGTACGTTTAATCCATGGACTCGCATTAGTCATAAAGAACTCATATACTTATTGCAAAAGTTTATTAGCCCTCAAAGCAAAGTACTACTACACATGCCCCTAGGGGGATAGATCGGTAGGAAAAGACCATCGCTCATCAATAATAAACCATGCCCCAACTTCACAGCACAACGAGAGACTATTCGTGCATGCTTCGGGAATCATAAACCCTAACGCCAATACTCTTACTAACCACAACTATTTACTAGTACCTCCCACATATTATCATCTCTTTATCGCAAAACTATTGCAATGAATCAAACAAATCATTTCAATGATCCATAGGTTTTATGTAGGATTTCATGACTAACCATCCAATTGACCAACTCATGTTGACTCTCTAAATAGATATAAGTGAAGCAAGAGTATTTAATTCTTTCTACAAAAGACCATGCTCTAATAAATATAAGTGAAGCAAAAGAGAATTCTTCAAATAACGGTTTTCTATGTGAAGAGAAACTAGAAATCCAAACTTCAGATGATATAAGTGAAGCACATGAAGCATTCTATAAATCCATACTCAAAAGATGTAAGTGAAGTGCAGTGAGCATTTGTCGGGGGGGAAGCTGCCCGCCACGGACACCTATGGGACCGGAGCCCCTTGTCTGTGCGGTACGAGGGCGGAGGGAGCACAGAGAGCAGATCGTAGCGAGCACGCGGGCAGCTTTTACCCAGGTTCGGGCCGCGCTGGACGCGTAAAACCCTACTCCTGCCTTGGTTTGTATTGAGCTCGGGAGCTTGAAGATCTACAGTAGCAGCTACACCGAGCGTGAGAGTTGCAAAGGTTTCCAAACCGAACCGAACCCGAACCCCCTCCACGTTGTGCATGGGCCTCCTTTTATAGTGCAAGGGGTCACCAACAGGTGTCAACGTAGGAGAAAGGGGTAAAAATGTAAAAGAGGTGGTAGTTGGAATAGTGCGGGAACAGTGAAGCTACAGTGCGTGAATAGTGGTCGCTACCTACTTTGACAGTGGGGGACAAGGGCATTTAATGCCCGCGCCGTCGACCCCAAAAGCTCCCCGCCCTTGCGTCTCCGTCGCCACGGCGATGGATCCACCATCGTGAAGTGCCATTTGTGTCCCCAGGCTGCCTGCAGATCCGCCACGCCTGGGAAGGCCCATGCACGCTGGGCTGATGAGCTGGAGCGGGCACACGCAATTCTCCAAGCAAGCACCTTGCCGGGTCTTGACCTGCCGGACCCGGAGCTTGCGGGCTCAGAACTTGTCGCCTCCGGGCCCTTGCCGACGCATACAGCCGAGGCGTGTCTTCTATGATGTAATCTTCTAGTCTTCCGGCGAGCTCCTCTTGCGTGGCCTTGCGTGAGCGATGTAACCTTGAGCTCGAACGGCCTTCCGGCAAACTCCGCTTGCCGGGTCTCGATCTTCGTCTCAGATACTTCGCCTTTGAATAGTTTGACATGGAGCAGAAGGTCTCCGGCGAAAGCACGCGGTAAACCCCGCCGCTGAAGCTGCAATCGCCCGTGCACAAGTTGGGGTACCGAGGTACCCTACCTTAGTACACCGACAGAGCCCCGGCCTGGGCCACACACGGCGCCGAAGCGCTGTTGGGCCAGGCCCATAACAAGCAGCACGGCACACGCGCCCACGGCGCGTCGAATCCACTCGCAGATTCGCCGCATCCCCCGTGAACGGCACGCGCTGATTGCGGCGTCGTGGGAGACGTGGGCAGCGCGGCGTCTTTAGGGCATCCACCCCGTGATCGTGGTGCAGGCGAGGTCACTTCACCCGCCGCCCGGCCCGCCGCCACGCTGCCCTCATGCATGGGGGTCGGGCGGCGAAGGTGGGAGACGAGCCGCCACGGGCGGAGATGGCGAGTCGGCCCGGCCTCTGCCCTCCTCGCTTCCCGATTGGCCGGGCAGGGCGGTTGAGCCCCCACCTCGCCCTTTAAGAAGGGCGGAAGGGGAGCACAATGGTCTCACACTTCCTCTTCTCCCTTCGTCTTCAGCTTCCGTTCTTCTTTTTGCCATGGAAGGAGGAAATCCTAGTTCTTCAATGGTGGCCGCGAGGGTCGCCTCCAGGCGGCGCACTTCTCCCTATCCCGCACCCATGGTGGCGGAGCCGGCCACGAGGGGGAGAGGGAGGGGGCGAGGCCGCGGACAAGGCCGAGGGCGTAGTCGAGGCGGTCGGGGGAGAGGTGGTCGTGGCGATGTGCCTCCCCCGCCTCCTCCGGCGGCTCCTTTCCCCGAGGCGTCCATACCGAGACGTTCCTCGAGTTCTTCATCAAGCTGCGCTGAGCGCCTGTCGCCGCCTCCGCTGCCGGCCCTGTTCATGAGCGCTGATGGAACCGGATCCGCCCGAGGTGATGGAGTTGCGCATGAGGGGCTGGGGATCAGCGGCACTCGAGTGAGTGTCATGTCCCCAGCCCCGGCGTGATGTACTTCGACGAGGGTGGAAGACGTTCGCCCGCATCCACAGCTTGACGGCGGGTTTACCCTCCATTTCAAGTTAATGGAGGGCGACCTTCTCGCCGCCAAGGTCTTCGGGATTCCGGACCCGGCGAGATCTGTGTGGACAGCTCCTCCGATAGCGAAGGTCCCTCCTCGAGCGAGAGTGACGAGGAGGGGAGCGACAGCGGCGATGACGAGGATGGCAGGTCCGACTAGGCGTCGGATGCTGCCACGCGCGCCACCGGCGACCCCATCATCTGGGTCGCTGGCCTTCTGAACTCCCCGGGGCCGTCTCCTTGGGCGGCTGGCGTAGGGAGGCTGCGGAAGAGGAAGAGGGTGGCGGCAAGGCCGTCAAGTCGAGTACGAGGGCGAGGAGCCTCGACAACAGGCCGACGCTCCACCACCCCGTCTTCGAGCTCTGCTTCCGGCGCCTCCGTCTCCGCCAAGCTCCTGGCCGGCCCCCGGGAAGTTCCCTTGGTGTCTTCTGGCACCCGTAGCTCACCTAGGTGCCCCTTTTGCCCTTCCCGACAAACTTCTCTTGCCGGGGCCTCCTTGACCTATCTCCTGAAGAGAGAAACAAGAGAGGAATTACGGGCATCTTATCTTCTAATTTGTAAGCCCTTGGGCCTTAGCTGCATTTAAAACTTGTAATCCTCTCTTTCATGTTTTTCATCCTCTATGGACTTGTACTGGAATGGGATGTTTTTTAATGAAAAGAGGGAATGCTTGCCGGTAACGTCCTTTACTTGATCCGTGCCTTGTATGTTTCCACCCCACGCTTCTAGGGAACTTGCGGCAAGGGGCCCTGTCATGCGAGCGCCGAGTGCTGAACTCAAGCAGCCACCGGGTTAAGGTCTTACCGGCAAGCAACCTTGCCGCGGCTAGTCGCAACGCACTTAGCTTGTTGAGCGGACTCGAAAACGAAACAAGGGCGCGACACTTGTCGCAGCTCACTTAAATCGTTGAGCGTGCTCGAAAACAAGATAAGGGTGCGGCTATCCACGGGTAGGTTCCTCCGCGCACAGGTTTTTCCATACAAGGCATGCTCGTTCAAGGACACGGCCTCGCATCCTCCAGTCCATAAGAGAATGCATGAAGAGGGATGAAAAACTTATCTGATATCACAGCCCCCGGCAACTCTGGCTTGTCGGGACATGGGAGCCTGCGCCCTTTTCCTTTGTTCTTGCCGCTGTCATCGCAGCCCCCGGCGACTCTGGCCAGCCGCGAAGGAACCTTGGTACTCGCAGCCCCCAGCAACGCCGGTTTGCCGGGGCCCAGGTGCCGGTGCGCCCTTTTGCTCTTTCCTTGCCGCTGTTATTCCAGTCATGAGAACAACTTAGACAGCGCTGTAATAAGTTACTTTTTGTAACGTAACTTCGTGTTGGGCAACGCAATGCCATGTTTCATCCTTTGTATGTTTATACTCTACGCTTCTAGGGAACTTGCCGGCAAGGGGCCCTTGCCGCGAGCGCTGAGTGCTGAACTCGAAGCAGCCTGCTGGCCAAGGTCTTACCGGCAAGCAACCTCGTCGGGCTTAGTTGCAGCGCGCTTTCATCGTTTGAGCGGACTCGAAAACAAATCAAGGGCGCAACTTAGCCATGACTCGGCTCCTCCGCGCACAAGTTTCTCATACAAAGGACGTCCCACGGCAAGGCTTGCTACGTTACATCCTCTACCCCGTTGCATCCCTTGTATGTTCCTACCCTGCGCTTTTAGGAAACTTGCCGGCGCTAACACACTTGCTGAGTGCGGAACATCAGCAGCCCGCTGGCAGTGTTGCTTCCGGCAAGAAACCTTGTCGGGCCAGTTGCAGTGCACTTGTAATGTTGAGCGGACTCGAAACAAAGCAAGGGCGCAACTTAACCACGAGTTGGTTTCCCCGCGTACAGGTGTTCCATACAAGGTACGAAAGTTCGAGGAATATAACACAAAAACTTAGAACTAAAAGTGCTCAGACTCAAGCTTGAGCAACTTAGCTTTTACATCTTCGTGTTCTAAGAAGGCAAGACTTCTTCTCCCTTGATTTCCTCCCTTGTACGCTTTCTCCTCACGCTTTTAGGGAACCCGCCAAGAAACACACTTGCTGAGTGCGAACATCAAGCAACCACCGGGCGGTGTTGCTCCGGCAGAAGAACTCCTCGGCTAGTTGCAACGCTTTCATCGCTGAGCGGACTCAAATGCATCGGGGTGCAACTTAGCCACGATTCGTCCCCTTTGCGCACAGGTTTTCCATACAAGGTACGGACTTTCAAGGATACGGCTCAAAAGTTTGAAACCGACCGCTTTTGCTTTACTTGCCGGTGGAGCTCGATGGGCGTCCTCGACGGGCGGCACAAAGACTCGGGGAGGTGCGCTTGCGGAGTAGGCACTGTGAGCTGTTCTCGCCGGACTTAGTCTTTGGTAGATTTTGCCTTTGCCTTTTTGCACTTGCCGGTGGAGCTCGATGGCGCCTCGACGGCAGCAGCGCAGCACTCAAGAGGTGCGGTTGCCGGAGGGCCCCTGAGCACTTGCCGGACTTGGCCTTCGTCTTCTTCCCCGGAGCTTCAGCCGCAAGTGTATCCTTCTCGCCGCAGCTGCTGATCCCAGAGATCTTGTCGGCGCAGCATAAGTGCATCCTTCTTGTCGCCGTGGGACAGTGATGACGCTTATCGCCCCGCATCTTGAGTACGCTGTAAGCATAATGGGAAGCTGCCATGAACTTGGCGAGGGCAGACGGCCGAGTATTCCATTGTATGGCAACGGAATATCGGCGACGCCGAAAGTGATGCGCCAGTCCTGAAATTGAGCTCCCGCCAAAGGTCACCGGCAGAGTGATCTTTCCTTGGGCTTGCTCCGTCCCGGTTGATTCCTTGAAAGAACCGGTCTCTTCGAGCTCGCCATCTGGAATTTGGAGTTTCTTGATCACAGCAGAGGAGATCTGTTGAGCCCGCCCGCCGTCAACCAACATTTTGGTGACCTTGAGGTTGCGGATGGTGGGCGAGACCAGCATCGGCAAGCACCCGACCGTGGTGGTGCGGTCAGGGTGATCCTCAAGATCAAAAATGATGGGCGTGCTGGACCATTTGAGAAGCCTGCGCGACTCCACGGACGGCTCTGCTGCATTCACCTCGCGCACCCACTGCTTGAGCTGGCGGTGGGAGGTGTGCAGAGAGGCGCCACCGTCGATGCACAGGACCTCCGTGGCCTTCTGGAACTCCTGCTCGCTGTTATCCTCATCCTCCATATCTTCGCTGCCGCCTTCTTCATCCTTGTCGCGCCCCGGAGGTCGATCACCTTGCCGCCGCTTGGCCTTGCCCGCGCGCCCTCCCCGCCATTGAACGGCCGCTTGTTGCTCGGTTCTCCTCTGCCACCTTGGGCCTTCTCCTTGTCGCGCCTCTCCTACTCAGCTTTTTGCTGCTCGACGAGATACTTGACGCGCTTGCAATTGGAGAGATCGTGGCCCTTGGTGCGGTGGATTTTGCAGTATTGCTTGTCGGAGCCGTCCTGCTTGTCGGCTGCCGCTACAGGGGCAGGCTCCTTGCCGGAGCCGCAGGCCTGTGTTTGCTTGGCGGGAGCCTCCTTGCCGGACTTCTCGACGGCAAGCACCTCTTTGTTGTTCCTCTTTCGGTTATTCCGCCGCTGGCTCTTCTTTGCCGGAGCGGCGTCGTCGTTGTCGCTTCCTCCTGCGCCAGGATCCTCCCCGGAGTCTCCTCTTCCTTCAGGCGACTTATCAGCCGAGCATAGAGCTCACGACATCCCGAATCTTGGTCATCGCCATCTCTTCACGCATGCGGGCGGTTACGCGACGCTCGTGGAACGCTACCGATAACCGCGCAGGTGGACATCAGGATGTTGTCTTTGCACGCGGTCAAGCGTTGGATATACTTGCGCAGGATTCTCCTTCCTTCGGGCCAAAATGTGGAGATCGCTCTCTGGCCGTGGGGTTTTGGCGCCGTGAAGGCGCCAACAAACCGATGGCAAAGGTCTGCCCAAGAAGAAATGGAGTTTTCCGCAAGTGCATAAGCCAAGAACGAACGCTCGCTTAAGCACGAAGCGGAAGTAGTTCGCCACTCGCCGCACTTCGCAGCCTGCACCGCGATGGTGTAGACACCGAGGAACTCCGAGGGTGCGTCTTGCCGCCGTATTTCTCCGCACGCCAGCTTGAAATTCTTCATGTTGAGCCATCGACGACGCCGCAGCTCGCGGTGAACGCAGGGCAGCCGCCGCGACGGCAAGTCGCTGGTTCATCGGGCGCGGCGCTGCGTCAGACAGCGTTCAGCTCTGTTCGATTGTCGCCGAAGCTTTCGGCGGCGCCGATTGTGGTCCGAGCATCTTCTTGTCGCCGATCGCCGAGGACTCCGGCGTTGATCCTGCCGAGCCCGCTGGATCCGGACGATGCCGTGGAGCCGCTGCCGGTGTTGTTCGGCGGGCGGCGCTTCGCTTCGCGGGGGAGTGCACGGTGGTTGCACCCGGCGGTCTTGTCGCCGTCGGCCTTCGTCTTGTCAGCTTGCCGCGGCCGCGAGGTCGCCAGCTGCTGTGAAGGGTCATTGTTGGCGAAGGCGATCAGGCTTTGGATGGTAGCCCTCCAGTCTTCGGCCTTGTCCGCCGCTGGAGGGAAGTCGAGGAGCAGTTGCACCTTGCGAAGCGCTTCGCGGCGTGGAGGGGAGCGGAGCGAAGCGGTGCGAGGAGCGGATATGCTCGACTCTAACAGCGTTAGAAGGAGCAGGTCTGCCTTCGCGCCTTCGCTTTGCTTGTGCACGCGACGGTGGTCCGGAGCATCCCGCGAGCCTCCGGTAGTGTCCTTGCTTCAAAGATGCGGATACCACCTCCGTGGTATGGCGCTGCTGGGTTGTCGTGGTGCTGAGATGGACGCGAATGTCCACGGAGACCGAGGCACGGTCATCCGTCTTGTGTCTTGATTCGTGGCGCCGCGAGTGTCCTCGCCGGCGACCACCCTTCCGACGGCGTCTCCTCCGCCCACCGTTGGCTCCGGTGGCGGCGGATGAGACGCAGACGGGCCTGCAACCCCCGAAGCCTTCTTCTTCGGGGCCATAGCGCAATTGTTGATGAAGTTGCTGATGAAACTGGAGAGGTTGATGAAGAACGCGCCCGCGTGAACGCCGGATCAGGTCCGCACAACCTCGACGCCCCCTACCTGGCGCGCCAAAGATGTCGGGGGGGAAGCTGCCCGCCACGGACACCTATGGGACCGGAGCCCCTTGTCTGTGCGGTACGAGGGCGGAGGGAGCACAGAGAGCAGATCGTAGCGAGCACGCGGGCAGCTTTTACCCAGGTTCGGGCCGCGATGGACGCGTAAAACCCTACTCCTGCCTTGGTTTGTATTGAGCTCGGAGCTTGAAGATCTCTGAGAGCAGCTACACCGAGCGTGAGAGTTGCAAAGGTTTCCAAACCGAACCGAACCCGAACCCCCTCCACGTTGTGCATGGGCCTCCTTTTATAGTGCAAGGGGTTACCAACAGGTGTCAACGTAGGAGAAAGGGGTAAAAATGTAAAAGAGTTGGTAGTTGGAATAGTGCGGGAACAGTGAAGCTACGGGCGTGAACAAGTGGTCGCTACCTACTTTGATGATGGGGACAAGGGCATTTAATGCCCGTCGCCGCCGACCCCAAAAGCTCCCGCCTTGCGTCTCCGCTCGCCACGGCGATGGATCCACCACCGTGAAGTGCCACCGTGTCCCCCAGCTGCACAGCCATCCGCCACGCGCCCTCGAAGGCCCTGTATGCACAGCGGGCTGATGAGCCGGAGCGGCACACAACGATTCTCCGGCAAGCACCTTGTCGGGTCTTGACCTTGCCGGACCCGGAGCTTGCGGGCTCAGAACTTGTCGCCCGGGCCCTTGCCGACGCATACAGCGCCGAGGCGTGTCTTCTATGATGTAATCTTCTAGTCTTCCGGCGAGCTCCTCTTGCGTGGCCTTGCGTGAGCGATGTAACCTTGAGCTCGAACGGCCTTCCCGGCAAACTCCGCTTGCCGGGTCTCGATCTTCGTCTCAGATACTTCGTCTTTGAATAGTTTGACATGGAGCAGAAGGTCTCCATGAAAGCACGTGGTAAACCCCGCCAGCAGGAAGTCTGAATCGCCGATGCACAAGTTGGGGTACTGAGGTACCCCTACCTTAGTACACCGACAGCATTCTATAAATCAACCATGGACTGTCTCATACAAGCATGGTGCATAAAACAAAAAGTGAAAACTAAACACAAAAGATGCTCCAAAATTTACACGTATCAAAATAACAAAACAAAAACGAAAACAAAACATACCGATACTTGTTGAAGAAAGATGGGATGCCTTCCAGGGCATCCCCAAGATTAGATGCTTGAGTCTCCTTGGATATTTACTTGGGGTGCTTTGGACATCACCAAGCTCGAACTCTTGCCTCCCCTCCTTCTCCTCATAACGAGACCTTCTTGATCTTTGAACACTTCATCCACACAAAACTTAATAGAAATCTAGTGAGATCCTTTAGTATAATAAAGAAAATCACTACTTCATGTACTGGTGCAAAGCAATTCATATTTTTTTATTTGTAGCTACCGTATTATAACTTCTCCATGGCTTATCCCACCGATAGAATCGATAGTTTCATCAAAACAAACAAAACATTGCATCAAAAACAGAATTTGTCTTAAACAGGACAGTCTCTAGCAATCTGATCATCTACCATACTTCTGTTACTCCAAAAATCATGACACATTAGGAAAAATAAACAATTTATATATCAATAATGTGCAAAAAGTTTCAGAAACTTTCCGCGTTCCAGTAAAAAAGGTAAAATCGTGCACTACAACCAAAGTTTCTGTTGTTGCACCGCACATATCAACAAGCAATCTAATCATCCTAAAGGCAAATCTTGGCACATTATTTTATAATACAATGGATTTTTACAAGGAGATAATTATTTTGTCAGAAACTTCCTTGAAAAGTTTACATTGTTTCCATGAGAATGAACACAAGTGTTCAAGGTCGACCCTCACTTCTCGAATAATGCATCACCTTTCAATCGCGTCTCTTTTAGAAAAATATTTTTATGTTCCCCTCTATATTTTTTTTCTTTTCAAACTTTATAAAAGCACTCAATAGAAATAAATGACTCTCTAAAACTTCTGGGTTGTCTCCCTAGAACCACTTTCTTTAAAGCCATTAAGCTAGGCATAAAGTGCTCAAGTAATGGATCCACCCAGATCCCAAGGTATATCAAAGCCAGTTTTAATTAACAATGCTTTATAATTTAGTAATGAGCACAAAGCAACATATATCATGCAATGACGAAGTCTAACTCTCTTCCTATGATTGCATGTCATACAAGAACAATTCTTAAACATCAAGTAAAGGCCAATGCATAGTATAAGCAATTTCTTGCAATTCTATCATGTTGGAAACATAGAGAGGCGGAGATGTAGTTCCTCTCTCATAATAATTGCAAGTAGGAGCAGCAAGCACATGCATATTATATTCATCAAAATCATCATGTGTAGTGGTAGAACGCAACCCATCAATGTAATCCTTAATAAGTGCAGACTTCTCTTATATAGTGTAGTTTGAAGAATTAAAAAAGATAAAAGGACTATCATGTGTGGGTGCAATAGCAACAATTTCATGTTTAACATAAGGAACAATATCAAGTTCGTCTCCATAAGCATAATTCATACTGGCATCATGTCCACAAGCATAGCAAGCATCAAGTTCATCAAAAAGGGATATTTCAAATGAATCAACGAATCATAGCAATTATCATAGCTTTCATCCTTCACTAATAACGGAGGGAAATTAAACAATGTATTAGTTGAAGAGTTACTCTCATTAGAAGGTGGGCACGGGTGATCAATCTGCTCTTCCTCCTTTTGTTCTTCACTCTCCTCATCATCTTTTTCATCCGATGAGCTCACAGTTTCATCAATTCCTTCTTGCATAGACTCCTACAAAATATTAGTCTCTACTTGGACGGCGGAGATTTTCTCAATAAATGCGTCAATATCGGAATTGTATTTATAATTCTCATAGCAATATTTAAGTATAGCAAAATTTTTAGGTCTATAAACTGAATCACCAAAATCTTAATATTTTTCAAACAAAGATTCACTTTCATAAGCACCCTTAAAAGCAACAAATTCTTCTAATCGTTCCACATCATAATAATCATATCTATCATTAGCATACACTACAAAAAAATACACTTTCGTGATGATACGTTTTGTCACAGTATGTCACGTTTTCTGTCATGCATGTACATTCATGATGATTTTATGACAGAATCAAGATAGTCATACCTGTGCTGTCGTACAAGTGTTCCATGAGAAGACCAAAATTATCATCATGGAAGTGTGCACTTCCATGACGATAAATGGTGCATCATGGAAGGGCTTTCGTCAAGGATAACCGACACGGGGCATCCATCGTAACGGGTCATCGTTAAGCTATCAGGTTCCGGTTTGGATCCGATAACCCGTTAACAGCCCAGGCCAATGGGGATTTTCCACATGTAAAATGATCATTGGCTGGAGGAAACACGTGTCGGCTCCTCAGTGGGCCAGATGACGTCTGTCCAATGGAGGAGACGTGCCTATGATACGTCGACGCGTGACAGGGCCCAACAGATGCCATACAGGTTAAAAAGGCCTACCCAATCAAAGGCTCGTAGTATTTACACAAGTACTAGTGGCCCAGAGCACTAACGGCCTATTTAAACATGGCCCATTTACGACCCGAAGCCAGATCTGTCCCATTAATTGTTCGCGGAATATTCGGGCCCATTTACAACTCAGTGAAATTTTGGCCTGTTAGAGGCCCGATGTAGACATGGCCCATTTCAGCCCGGTGTGTCTTTCGTCCTGGCAATGGCATGTGCTGCCCATGGTCCATATATGGTCCGACGCGACATCCGGCCTACTAACAGCCTATGATCAAGGTGGTAACAGTTCAGCCCAACGTGAATTTGGGCCTGTTAAAGGCCTGTCGTATAATTTGGCCCGTAGATGCCTCTACTAAGCTTTCGGCCTATTAAAGGACCATGATATCAGTGGGCCAACTAAGGCACAAGATATGTTTCGGCCTGGTAATGGCCACTACAAAAAATACACTTCCGTGATGATACGTGTTTGTCATAGTAGGTCACGTTTTCTGTCATGCATGTCCATCCATAACATGATGATAGAATCGGGATAGTCATACATGTGCTGTCGTAGAAGTGTTCCATGACATTACCAAAATTATCATCATGGAAGTATCCACTTCCATGACGATAAATCGCCCGTCATGGTAGTGCTTTCGTCAAGGGTGACTGACACGTGGCATCCACCATAACGGGTCGCCGTTAAGCTATCGGGTCCGGTTTTGGATCCAATAACCTGCTAACAGCCATGACCAATGGGTATTTTCCACGTGTAAATTTCTCATTGGCCAGAGGTACCACGTGTCGGCTCACCATTGGGACATATGTCATCCTCTCATTGGACCGAAGGCGCCTATGACACGTGGACGCGTCGCATGGCCCAATAGAGGCCCATTCCGGTGAAAAGGCCGGCCCATTTGACTTGGTCAAAAGGTAGCGGGTCGGCCCACGAAAAGTCTGTTAACGACGTATTTGCATATAGCCCATTTATAGCCCGCGAAGTCACAGCCCGTTATGGTCTATCCGAATTAGGCCCAGTAGCGTCATCTGGGCCGTCCAATATGATTCCAGCCCGTTGTAACTTCCGGCCCATGTATGTCCCATGACGTCTTTTGTCCCATATGAGGCACTTTGTAACTCTTGGCCCATTAATAGCCCCTGGTGAAACTGGCCCATAATGAACAATGTATCGCTTTATACCCATTAACGGCCCACTATTCTGTTGGGCCATTTCCAGCCCGTGTTATCTTTCGGCCTTCACAGGGCCCATTTATTCTTGGGCTCATTAACAGCAGTCGGTTACTTACGGCCTGTTACTGGCCTTTTCTGCTTGTGGGCCAAATTCAGCCGTGGTTATAGTCGGCCAGTTGGTGGCCCGTTATGTCACATCCCAAGCTTCTAGCAATGCACTGGGCTAGCTTCATGTGTGCATCATGTTTAAATTCTATAAAACTTTGAAATGGGGGATGATCAAACCCTAGCACCTTGAAATCCAAATAGGTCCAGCTTAAATAAACTGCATTCAAGAACCCAAAATGCTCTTCTTTGATGTTTGATATTTTTGGCAATGGTTTTGATCCATACCAAAAATAATGAACATTTTTAGGGAACAAGTTGGGCACTGAATTTAAGTCATAAATATTTGAATTGGGGCATTTAATTGCTAATAATATTATTAAATGCTCCAATAATTCTCGAAATATCTAAGGGCCTCTCGAGATAATTTCTGTTATTGCCTATATTTAATTTCAGGATTTATATAAAATGATTTGGTATAAAATCAAATCAAAACAAATTAAACAAAATAGAAAACAGAATGTAAACTTACTCGAAACTTACTCGGCGCCACGAAGCCCACCTCGACAGCCCAACACTGCAGGCAGCCCAACCACTGTGGGCATGCTCGTTTTCTTCCGTGCAAAGACAGCGGCTCGGTGGCGAGCACCGCGCTTGGCCACCTCTTGCCTGGTTGCCTTCCTCCTCGATGCACTCGAGACGCCACGACACCCCGGCCTCTCTCTCACTCTCCTCGAACCCCTTGCGCCTCCCTCGCTCCTCCCTCCTCTCGCTCTCTCTCCTCTCACCACCGAAGCGAAGCCGCCTTGCCGGTCGCCACCACGGCCACACCTGCCCCGAGCCTCTCCGTCTTTGTCCCCTAATGTCCGCCTCGACGCCAGGATTCTTTCCTCATCAAGAGCAAGCCCAGACGCCTGCACCGCCGACTATGCTGCCGTCCTCGCCCCTCTGATCGATGACCGCCGCCGTCGATTCGCCGACTTTGCTGCCTCCCCGATCCAGCTGAGCTCCGCCTCGACCCCACGGTGAGCTTCACCATTTTTCCCCGTGCTCCCCGAGCTCTTCCTCGTTCCCTAGCCGCGCTAGCCACCGGAGCCGAGAGCTCGTCGCCGCCGCGCCATGTTGCCGCCGTGGTTATAGCCACTGGAGCTCCCACCCGAGTACACCATCGTGCTCAGAATGTCTCCACGAGCCCGTTGCATGCCGCAGCTCGCCTTCCCGTGCCCCTAGTGGTCGCCGTGTCTCACCCGAGCTCCGGCCACCGCAGATAGCTCGCCGCCGGTGCCTCAGAGGCCGCCTCAGCCCAATCGCCACCACCACCGGATGCGCCCCACCGCCACTCTCCGTAGCCGCAAACCGCACACCTAAATGGTCCTCTGATCATGAGCCCGAGCAACTCCGGCGAGCCTCCGCCGCGAGATGTGGTCGCCGGCGCCTAATCCGGCGACGCTGACGTGACGGCGCAATTAGTGCTAATATCCGTTAATTACCCACCCTAACAGACATTGACATGTGGGTCCCCGAGCCTAATTAGGTTATGCTAATTATCCTACTTAAATTAGTGCTAATCCTGCGGGCCCCATGTGTCACCATTGACTTTGGACAAGTCAGCGTTGACCGGTCCCACTTGCCATCCACCCAAACCGGCCCTAAGACACTGACCAGTGGACCCCACTGGTCAGGTTTGACCTGAACCCGCCCTGTTGACCTGATGACGTTAGGGTGATGTCATGCTGACGCAGTAAATGATTTTCTGGATTTAAAATAAATCAGAAAAATCCAGAAAATACCACAAACTTCTAAAAATCATAGAAAATCAATCGTAGCTCCAAATCAAACAAATTATATATGAAAAATGATCAGAAAAATCCAATCTATCCATCTGTACCATTTGCATGCATGTTAGAACAACTTATGGCTGCTGTTTAGGACAAATCATATAAATGGCATTTGAATTTCACATATGGAGTTTGGATTTGAACTTAGGGTTCAAACCAACTTCATTTAACTTCGTGGCTAGTTGCATTAGCTCAAAACACCAGCATGTTGCCATGTCATAATCATGCATCATAATGTTGCATTGCATTGATTGTGTTTCTTCCTTGTTTGCCGGTTTTGTCCCCTCTCAGTAAACGTGGTTCCGACGATGAGATCGATGACACCGATGAAGAGCTATATTATCTTCAGAAGTGCCAGGCAAGCAAAACTCCCTTGTTCATTCCGACAATCCCACTCTCTCGCCTCCTGCTCTATTTTATCGCATTAGGACAACAACGATACAACTATTACTTGTCATGTAGTTGAACCCCTTTATCCTCTGCATGACCTCGTCATTCCACAGTAAATAGATGAAACCCACTAGCATGAGTAGGAGTTGCTTGAGCCCTGATGTGCCTACTCATTCATGCTTGTTTGTCATGCCTTCTATTGCTTAGAGTTGTGTCAGGTCTGATTCATCGGAAATGAATCGGAGGTGTGTGAACATGTCCCATCTGTTGAGAGCTAAATGTGTGAACACGATTTGGTAAAGGTAGCGGTGAGAGGCCATGTAGGAGTACATGGTGGGTTGTCTCATTGCAGCCGGCCCTCAGAACTGAGTTCTGTGTTTGTGATCCATGAACAACTACTACCACTCATTGGGATCCTTAATTGGCCCTCTCGGCTTCTTAATCACCCGTGTTCTCTGTCCAGGAGTTGCAACTAGTTTCTGGTGTTTGTAGGTAGTGCTATTTTTCTACCAAGTGGCACCCGCAGGTGGGCTTGGGATGACTAGGCACACGTGGCTGGTGTACCGAGTGGCACCCGGATGGTGGGCTCGAGAACCCGCACACATCGCTTGGGGGCCGTGAGCGACACCCCCGCCGAATCTCCTTGCGGATGGAACCGAATAGGCGATAAACCGGACGAGAGACTTGAGTGTTTAGGTAGGTCGTGGCCGACTCCCTCTCGGCTTCCGCTTGAAGGTTGCCGAGGTACATGACGATGTCTGTAGGCGATAAGTGGCGAGAGCGTGTGTGAAGAAGTACACCCTGCAGGTTATCATTATCTATTCGAATAGCCGGATTCCTCGAATATGGAAGCTTGGACCCCTTGCATAGTTCATAGACAAGTGAAAGTGGATACCCTAAAATACGCAAGATAAGCGTGAGTGCTATGGATGGCGTTCTCGTAGGGAGATGGGAGCGGATCCATAGTGGTGTATTGATATGGTGAATATGTGGACTTGTGTGCGCCACCTCAAAAGAGTTACTTGCAGTCGTAGTTCAGGTTAGCCACCGAGTCAAAGCTGGCTTGCTGCAGTTAAACCCTACCATCCCCTTTGTTGATAATGATGCATATGTAGTTAGTTCTGATGTAAGTCTTGCTGGGTACATTTGTACTCACGTTAGCCTATTTTATGTTTTTGCAGAGAGAGACTTCAGTCTCACTACTAGTACCGTGTGGACTTCGACGTTTAGCTTGTTACCTCAGCTACGATCTTGTGCCCTCGGCAGATCTCGGTAGATAGTCGCTTCTCGGCCTTTTCCATTTGTAGATGTCAGTACTCGCACATGTTAAGCTTCCACTTGTGCTTTGCCTTGTATGCTCTGAATGCTGGGTCGAGAGACCCATGTTTGTAATATCTTGCTCCTCGGAGCCTATTGAATAAATACTTGAGTCGAGAGTCATGTTGTGATTCCATGTTGTATTTGCACATATCGAGCATATTGTGTGTATGTTATTGAAATGCTTGGTATGTGTGGGATCTGACTATCTAGTTGTTTACCTTTAGTAGCCTTTCTTACCGGGAAATGTCTCCTAGTGTTTCCACCGAGCCATGGTAGCTTGCTACTGCTCCGTAACACTTAGGCTGGCCGGCATGTGTCCTTCTTTGTTCTCGTGTCTGTCTCCTTCGGGAAATGTCACGCGTTGAGTGCCGAGTCCTGTTAGCCCGCTACAGCCCGGTTTATCGAGTCCTCGCTAGCCTAGTGCTACAGCCCGAACTTACTCGCTGATGACCGACATCGCTCGATGCTGGGTCATGGATGCCTGTCCTCGTAAGTCTGTGCCACTTTGGGTTTACGACTAGCCATGTCAGCCCGGCTCCATTTCATATGGATGCTAGCGACACTATCATATACGCTCGCCAAAAGACGCAAACGGTCCCGGGCAAAGGTAAGGCGACACCCGTGGGGATACCGAGCGTGAGGCCGCAAAGTGATATGAGGTGTTACAAAGCTAGATCGCTGTGACATTGAGTCGGGTCCCGACAGCTTTGGTATCGAGCTTGATCGCTCAGAGGATTACCAAGCCAAACCGGTCGAAGTTGAGTCTAGAAATGCTTTAGTTATATGTAGGGGAATTGATTGTGGGATGGAACGTAAGGCTCTTTTTACTCCTTATACCTCATGGCCTTCTGATCTGAGTCAACCTCTACTTTTCTACGGGGATTAAGAACTAGGCCTTCTCATCTATCTATCGAGGATGACGTGTTACTAATCCATAGACTTATAGAATTGTTAGTTTCAAATCTCGTTCAGTTTTACTACTCCGTATGTTCATAATCATGATCTCGAAACCTCGATATTATGCCCTGAGTGGCTATGCCACCATTTTGTAGCATGTCTCCAATCATTTTGAGCATTTACAGCCGTTATGTCGTCTCGAGTCATCCTGTGTTTCTAAATAGTCCGATGCATTTGCAAATCCTTTCTTTCCGCTTTCCGATGTCCTTTATGGTCAGAATAAGCACACTAACCGGTGCGTTGAGGTAATTTATTGCCTCGACATATATGTTGGAGCTATTATTATGACCCTAGGTGTTTAGGGAGTCACCTAGTAATCTGGCAATGTTTAATGTTCCCAGTGTGAAGATTCTGGCCATCATTCTCGAAAGCATCCCGTGATGCCATTTAGTAGTAGGTATCCTACTCCTGGGTTCTTGACCCAAGATTCACTCCACTTACCTCGTGTTGATAGTGTTGCTAGTTCCTTTAGGTTATTAGTAACCTTTGCATTAGTCCTCGAGGTTCGTGGTATTTCCTTCTTCCAAATACTATGAACCACTTATGGCAGAAGTTTGTTGGATCAAAAGATCACAACCAAAGTACTTTTGATGAGTCCTCCATTCCAATTGTGATTCTGCCAGTTCTACCTTTCTGCATGGGTTATCTGGAAGAAACCTGTTGAACTTGGTTCGACATATTAATCTATGCATCCACAACTCAGAAAATTTTATGTTCCTTTGAGTTGTCCCTCTTTAGTTGTCTTCCGACCCCCGTCTATCGATTGATAGTCAAGAGTTTGCGTGCATTCGTTATCGATGCCTATTACTCTTGTGGTCCGTCAAGCCATTCTATTCTGGAATGACTAGGAGAAACAAATTCCAGAACCTCATCCATATCTAGGATTGGGTCAAAGCAGTTGTAATTCGCAGATCAAATTGCTAATCTAGCTTTTGCTCTGTTCTACCTTGGAGTATTACCATCTTAATATTAAGAATATCATGGGAGTTGCACACCATCCTATGAACTCTTGATACAGTGATACTTCTTGCCATCATTTTCATTTCTCGATTCCGTGTTATTGCAACCGGAATGCCGACAGGTGAATCATGTTGTGTGAACTCAATACTCCGAGCAACTGTGTTGCTGAGTAGTTAATGGACAATAATTTCATTCTTAGTGTGTTGGTTCTTGAATCATCATTCTAAGACTGATTGTGCTACCTAGTCCTTATTTCTTGGTGCACTCTTCGATCAATGAGTTAGGATTTTGGCAATGCCTCACTCTTCTAGTCATATCGTCTTGCCCTGAAAAGCAAGATTGTTCTCGAGCTTAGTAACATATCGGTGGTTCGTGATGTTCCGAACATCTTCTCGGAAGTATTACCAGGTTGTCACCTGGCCACTATGTTGAGTTCGTGATCATGTTGGTTTTCCTCCAAACCACCCATTCTCCAAGAATCTGTGCCGGATACCCCTGAGCTAGTTGGTTAAGCTGGACAACAACTTGGAGAGTTGAAAGACAAAAGCTTTCCTACTTAGTTCATTTTAAGGGATATCTTGTATGTGTGTTGAAGAAAGTTGATATTTTCATCGACTGACCCTCGTGATCAGTTAATGGACCTAACATTTTATCCAACCTTTGATTTGAGTATGGGCTATCATCAAATCAGACCGGAACCAACGATATTCGTAATGTTGTCTTACTCGTGGTTGACCCCTCGAGCATACACCATTATATCTTTTGGGTCTGACCAATGCTATCACTTGTTCACATAATTATGGAACTCCGTCTTCATGGAAACCTGGATAAATTGTTGTTGAGCCCATCGACAACATCCTTATCCTCTCCATGATTCTGTTGGACATTAAGCTAGTGTTGGAAACTTTGTAAACAATGCCTTTGAGTTCCATCCCTGAGGTATATGTTTGGATGAGAGAAGTGACTTCCTTTGATTCACGTGCACTTGATGTAAGTTGCCGCCGTGAATTCGAGAGTGTTTATTCTTGCTTCCTCTGGAATCAGCCCAAGTCAGTCATGCATGTGCGAAGTGTTCTATGGTCTGTTAGACTGATCATCTTCATCCCATATGAATTCCCTAGCACACCAAGCCACTAATTGATTTGTTCAAGGAGAAGAAGTTCCTTCTTAAGAGCATGCCTTCTGTAAGGACTTCGATATCCTCGTTGATGGTTCCCCTTCTGAACTCGGTAGTGTTTCGTTGTAAGACTACCATGTGGTCATGCTTGTCTGGGACAACATGTTCACATGTTTGTAGCAGAACCAGCTCATGTTTTGGAGCTTACTACCGTAGTCCATTACCTGAGAATCTCGCAACGCCATCTCATCGATTTGTGTTGCAAACTTTCATTTTTATTCCTAGACTTGATGAGTCTGGAATATCCTTACACCAACCAGATCTGAATCTCAGGCAGATATGATGGTTGGAGCATTTTCCAAGAACTATAATATTGGTCTCTCGATAACCGGTAAAGTGGATGTCGTGGCCAACACACCCAACCGGAAGACCTATTATTGCAGCATCTTGATTGAAGGAAGTTGGCCACCTCCCCATGAGGATTTCGTAGGATTTACCTCCATAGTTAATCCTTACGGATTCTTGTGCTCCCGAAGTCCAACCTTTACTTGATGGCCATGTTGATGCTTTTAAGCATTGAATGGGATACACTAGCGCATCAAGGAGAACATTAGAAGCGGAGTGCTAAATGTCTCTCGGTCGATCATCCAGATTTTGTTCCCTTGGCCCCGCTAAGGTGAAATCTGAGAAGGTTATCTTCCTTTCCATCTGCATCGCCCATCGCTGTTCATCATGGTAGTACGTTGTGTTGCTGGATCCTTGACACGTATGTTGGTAAAACCTTGATGAATATGGTAATGCTCAAGTTCTTGAGAGCACGCACAAGCACCGTGTCTTGTCATCAAAGACTAACCGAGATTGCTCTCGCTTCTGCTATGCTATAACTTCTCAAACAAGGACCCACTCTCATCGCTGAGCTTCTCCCGCCACTAAAATCACCCCTTGTGTTGTTTTCAACAAGGTAATCCACATCATCCATTCTAACTGGTATGTCATTCTACCGAACCCCTTTAAACGATCGCCGAGAATTGCCTTAGGCTGGTATAAAGAGTTCCAATGATCTCCTAATCAAAGGTAATTCTTTTTGCCACTTAAGGGAATATTTCTACGAGTCACCTTCCTAAGGTGTCCCGTTATGGAATCATGGCAACTATTTCCTCGCCACCTTGACACCATCCACCATCTCTAAGCGTGGAATTGTTGCCCACCAAATCAAACCTCGTTGTTTGTTCTTCCATCCCTCTCGATGTGTTTTGTGTCTCAACTCGAGATGTTTCGACATCTCATTCCACGAGTTGATCTTGAGTGCTCGATCTTCGAGGAGATCGTTTACTATAGAGTTTCTTTTTGTCGCCACCGTGTTGGATGAAGATCCCGAAAGCAAGGACGTTAAGATCAATTGGAGCAATGAACCAACATCTTCGGGAAGGGCAATTGGATCGACAAGTTCGTGTTAGTTAGTGTCCCCTCTGTCTTCTTACCTCACGTCTTGAATCTCGGGACGAGATTCTCGTTTAGTGGGGGTGAGTTGTCACATCCCAAGCTTCTAGCAATGCACTGGGCTAGCTTCATGTGTGCATCATGTTTAAATTCTATAAAACTTTGAAATGGGGGATGATCAAACCCTAGCACCTTGAAATCCAAATAGGTCCAGCTTAAATAAACTGCATTCAAGAACCCAAAATGCTCTTCTTTGATGTTTGATATTTTTGGCAATGGTTTTGATCCATACCAAAAATAATGAACATTTTAGGGAACAAGTTGGGCAATGAATTTAAGTCATAAATATTTGAATTGGGGCATTTAATTGCTAATAATATTATTAAATGCTCCAATAATTCTCGAAATATCTAAGGGCCTCGAGATAATTCTGTTATTGCCTATATTTAGTTTCAGGATTTATATAAAATGATTTGGTATAAAATCAAATCAAAACAAATTAAACAAAATAGAAAACAGAATGTAAACTTACTCGAAACTTACTCGGCGCCACCGAAGCCCACCGACAGCCCAACACTGCAGCCCAACTACTGTGGGCATGCTCGTCTTCTTCCTGTGCAACAAGACGGCAGCTCGATGGCGAGCACCGCCTGTCGCTTGGCCACCTCCCGCCTGGTTGCCTCCCTCCTCGATGCGCCTGGAGACGCCACGCACACCCCTGGCCTCTCTCTCACTCTCCTCGAACCTCGCGCCTCTCCTCGCTCCTCCCTCCTCTCGCTCTCTCCTCTCACCACCGAAGCGAAGCTCTCGCCGCCGGCTGCCACCACGACCACAACTGCCCCGAGCCTCCGCGTCTGCCCCGATGTCCGCCTCGCCAGGATTCTTTCCCTCATCAAGAGCAAGCCCAGACGCCCTGCACCGCCGACTACGCTGCCGCCCTCGCCCTCTGATCCGACGACCGCCACCGCCGATTCGTCTACTTTGTTGCCTCCCCGATCCAAATTGAGCTCGCCGACCCCACGGTGAGCTTCACCATTTTTCCCCGTGCTCCCGAGCTCTTCCTCGCTCCTCAGCCGCGCTTAGCCACCGGGCCGAGAGCTCGCCGCCGCCGCCATGTTGCCGCCGTGGTTATAGCCACCGGAGCTCCCACCGAGTACACCATCGCGTTTTAACGCCTCCACGAGCCCGCTGCATGCCGCAGCTCGCCTTCCGTGCCCCTAGTGGTCGCCGTGTCTCACCCGAGCTCCGGCCACCGCATAGCTCGTCGCCGGTGCCTCAGAGGCCGCCCAGCCCAATCGCTACCACCATCGGATGCGCCCGCTGCCAGCTCTCCGAGCCGCAAACCGCGCATTTAAATGGTCCTCTCAGAAGCGAGTTCGAGCAACTCCGGCGAGCCTCCGCCGCGAGATGTGGTCGCCGCGCCTAATCCGCGACGCTGACGTGACGGTGCAATTAGTGCTAATATCCGTTAATTACCCACCCTAACAGACATTGACATGTGGGTCCCCGAGCCTAATTAGGTTATTCTAATTATCCTACTTAAATTAGTGCTAATCCTGCGGGCCCCATGTGTCAGCATTGACTTTGGACAAGTCAGCGTTGACCGGTCCCACTTGCCATCCACCCAAACCGGCCCTGAGACACTGACCAGTGGACCCCACTGGTCAGGTTTGACCTGAACCCGCCCTGTTGACCTGATGACATGAGGGTGATGTCATGCTGACGCAGTAAATGATTTTCTGGATTTAAAATAAATCAGAAAAACCCAGAAAATACCACAAACTTCTAAAAATCATAGAAAATCAACCGTAGCTCCAAATCAAACAAATTATATATGAAAAATGATCAGAAAAATCCAATCTATCCATCTGTACCATTTTCATGCATGTTAGAACAACTTATGGCTGCTGTTTAGGACAAATCATATAAATGGCATTTGAATTTCACATATGGAGTTTGGATTTGAACTTAGGGTTCAAACCAACTTCATTTAACTTCATGGCTAGTTGCATTAGCTCAAAACACCAGCATGTTGCCATGTCATAATCATGCATCATAATGTTGCAATGCATTGATTGTGTTTCTTCCTTGTTTGCCGGTTTTGTCCCCTCTCAGTAAAAGTGGTTCCGACGATGAGATCGATGACACCGATGAAGAGCTATATTATCTTCAGAAGTGCCAGGCAAGCAAAACTCCCTTGTTCATTCCGATACAATCCCACTCTCTCGCTCCTGCTCTATTTTACTGCATTAGGACAACAATGATACAACTATTACTTGCTGCGGTAGTTGAACCCCTTTATCCTCTGCATGACCTGTCATTCCACAGTAAATAGATGAAACCCACTAGCATGAGTAGGAGTTGCTTGAGCCCTGATGTGCCTACTCATTCATGCTTGTTTGTCATGCCTGCTATTGCTTAGAGTTGTGTCAGGTCTGATTCATCGGAAATGAATCGGAGGTGTGTGAACATGTCCTACTGTTGAGAGCTAAATGTGTGAACACGATTTGGTAAAGGTAGCGGTGAGAGGCCATGTAGGAGTACATGGTGGGTTGTCTCATTGCAGCCGCCCTCGAACTGAGTTCGTGTTTGTGATCCATGAACAGCTACTACCACTCATTTGGATCCTTAATTGACCCTCTCGGCTTCTTAATCACCCTTGTTCTCTGTCCAGGAGTTGCAACTAGTTTCCGTGTTTGTAGGTAGTGCTATTTTTCTACCAAGTGGCACCCGCAGGTGGGCTTGGGATGACTAGGCACACGTGGCCTGGTGTACCGAGTGGCACCGGATGGTGGGCTCGGGAACCCTGCACACATCGCTTGGGGCCGTGAGCGACACCCCGGCCGGATCTCCTTGCGGATGGAACCCGAATAGGCGATAAACCCGGACGAGACTTGAGTGTTTAGGTAGGTCGTGGCCGACTCCTCGCCTGGCTTCCGCTTGAAGGTTGCCGAGGTACATAACGATGTACAGGCGATAAGTGGCGAGAGCGTGTGAAGAAGTACACCGCAGGTTATCATTATCTATTCAATAGCCGGATTCCTCGGATATGGAAGCTTGGACCCTTGCATAGTTCATAGACAAGTGAAAGTGGATACCCTAAAATACGCAAGATAAGCGTGAGTGCTATGGATGGCATTCTCGTAGGGAAGACGGAGCGGATCCATAGTGGTGTATTGATATGGTGAATATGTGGACTCGTGTGCGCCACCTCAAAAGAGTTACTTGCAGTCGTAGTTCAGGTTAGCCACCGAGTCAAAGCTGGCTTGCTGCAGTTAAACCCTACCATCCCCTTTGTTGATAATGATACATATGTAGTTAGTTCTGATGTATGTCTTGCTGGGTGCATTTGTACTCACGTTTGCCTATTTTATGTTTTTGCAGAGAGAGACTTCAGTCTCACTACTAGTACCGTGTGGACTTCGACAATTAGCTTGTTACCTCAGCTACGATCTTGTGCCCTCGGCAGGATCTGGTAGATAGTCAGGCTTCTCAGCCTTTTCCATTTGTAGATGTCTGTACTCAGACATTTTAAGCTTCCGCTTGTGCTTTGCCTTGTATGCTCTGAATGCTGGGTCGAGAGACCCATGTTTGTAATATCTCGCTCCTCGGAGCCTATTGAATAAATACTTGAGTCGTAGAGTCATGTTGTGATGCCATGTTGTATTTGCACATATCGAGCATACTGTGTGTATGTTATTGAAATGCTTGGTATGTGTGGGATCTGACTATCTAGTTGTTTACCTTTAGTAGCCTTTCTTACCGGGAAATGTCTCCTAGTGTTTCCACCGAGCCATGGTAGCTTGCTACTGCTCCGGAACACTTAGGCTGGCCGGCATGTGTCCTTCTTCGTTCCTGTGTCTGTCCCTTCGGGGAAATGTCACGTTGAGTAACGGAGTCCTCGTTAGCCCGCTACATGCCCGGGCCATCGAGTCCTGCTAGCTCAAATGCTACAGCCCGTAACTTACTCGCTGATGACCGACACGCTCGATCTTTGGGTCATGGATGCTCGTCCTCGTAAGTCTGCCACATTGGGTTTACGACCAGCCATGTCACCGAGCTCCTTTTCATATGGATGCTAGCGACACTATCATATACGTGTGCCAAAAGACGCAAACGGTCCCGGGCAAAGGTAAGGCGACACCCGTGGGGATACCGTGCGTGAGGCCGCAAAGTGATATGAGGTGTTACAGGCTAGATCGATGTGACATTGAGTCGGGGTCCTGACACGTTAATCCGTTGGGCCGTTTTCATAGCGTCATCAAATACGGCCGATTAATGATGACATGTTATGGTAGGCCCATGAATGGACGTTTCCAACTCTAGCCCGTTTATAGCCCTTAATGCGGTCTGTTATTGGCCCATGTTTGGCCAATCGATCATTTGGCCCGTAGAAGGCCCATTGATGCTACTACTCGTATAATTCCCATTGTTTCTACGACCATAGAGGGCCCATTGTTTCTACGGCCCGTTGAAGTCCCATTGTTTCTACCGCCCGTAGGAGACCCATGGTCACTATAGTAAATATGTATCGCATGGTTGTTGTGGCTTAGTTTTGAAAAATAGGTTATTGCGACCACTATCAAACCGAGGAAAAAGTACTGCACTGACTACAAGCAAACAAATAAAGAAGACAACAAGAAAATAAATAAGCAAGCATCTTATGCTAGGCTATCACGGCTATTACACATATTACATCCACTGGGCATCAAAGTTCGCCACCAGTGCAAATATAGGGAAACAAGCAGCTTATCACATACACTAGTTGTCAAAGTTGGCGACTAGTGCAAATACACTCTGCAGCAAAAAAGACCAAAACTAAAACCACTTCAGAAGAGCTCAAGAAACAATTTCTTGGGTACCCATAATGCTGGCAAGATGCTTAGCAAGCTTATTAACTTTATCTTGTTTGGCGGTTAAATCCTCCAATGCTTGTTGTTGCGCCAGAAAGTATGCATCTGAATTCCGCAGGGACTTCCTCAGTCCTTCGGCATCTTGCCATAGCACAGCTAACTGATGCTTTTTAGCTTGTAGCTGAGACTGAAGAAGCCGAAGTGATACAGGCAACAAGTTCGAAGAGCTTGTGCCAGCAGTAGTGGCCAGTAACTCATACACTACATCAAGCAGGACTTTTGGGTTGTCTCACTATCATCAAGATAGTTTTTATCAGCTTTCTTGAACACCAACAGGGATGTCTCGCTATCTTGAAGCTTATCTGCATTACTTCCTTTACCACTGCATAGCGGGGTACTCTTCTCCAATATTTTGTCCACATTATAAAAAGAAACAAGCAGACACATCACAAGTTTTCCATGTTGTATGAAACTCATTTTGGTAAATCAGTTCAGTAGTAAAGTGGACAGGATAACATCATGAAACAAACATATATCTATGTACCATGGTCACTGTATGGTCTATAACATTCTAGTATTTGTTGCCAAATCAAGATAGAGACACAGTTTAAATAATATCTATTTAAGACAAAGCAGAATAGACAGAATATAAGTGTGGGAAACTGCACAACAATAACAACACTTGTAATGTGCATAACATGAGAACATAACAGTTTATTCAATTGAAACTAAAATCAACATAGAGCAAGTTACAACAGCAAACCAGTTAAAGAAACAGGTTTAAAACATACCTGTTGTGCCATTGGAGTTTCAATTCCATCCTTCAAATTTGCAGATAGTTGGTATGAGTAACTAGAGTGATGCAAGAGCAAAGGAGTATGAACCATAGCTACAGAACCTGACCTAAGAACAAATCTTCTTGTGCTTTAAGCGTTGAGTTAGGATTCAGAGTGGTGGTCCTCATGCTTTGGGCACTGCAGTTCCCTTACTAACTGCTTGTGTTTGGGTGCTTTGTGGTGGAGACAGTGTTGTGTCAACTAGAACTGGGTTACTATCTGCTGGTGTTGGGGTTAGAAGGGGTGTAGCTGTTTCTCTGTCCAACTGGGTAGGGGTAACATCTGTGAGAGTCTGGGTTATGTATGGTGGGGCTGGTTCTTGGGAAAGTACAACCATGGTTCTATCTGCATCAACTAGTAGCACTATCTTTTCTGAAGACCATGTTGTTACTCCCTTGGATACTGCCATCACCCTCTCCAATTCAAATGGCTGATAAACAAGAAAAGTAATTGAATGTACAAATATTGTATGATAGATAGGTTCAATGGATAGTGGGGAATAAAAGAGGGCATGAAATAATTCACATTTATGTTGTCTAACCAAACATGATAGCATGACACAATTTCACATATATGATGGCTAACAAAATAGGATAGCATGACACAATTTCACATATATGATGGCTAACTAAAAAGGATGGAAACACATAGTTCAAAATATGATGACTATGTAAACCGGATGACATGATATAACTATATAATGTATTTATTAAATAGGTTGGCATGCCATAATTCACATACACATGCCGCCTATTGAAACGTGATGGCAAGCCATAATTCACGGATAGAATGACATAATTCAAAATATGATGACTGTAAACACTAAATAGGATGAGATGATATAACTATATGATGTCTTTATCAAATTGGTTCGCATGCCCAAATTCAGATAGATTCTATCTATGTAAACATGATGGCATGATATAATTCAAATACATGATTTATATAACAAGCAAGTAAGAAGATGGCAACCGAATATATGATGTAAAAACTAAGCAATGCAAGACACCATGCATGACATGAGTAATATAACCCTGTCAAGTTTGAGCATAGACCTCGGGGGGAAATAGGACTGGTCATCTGTCTCTAAATCCTCCTCTGAGGAGCTATATGTAACTAGCAAGATGTCTGCTTTAGCAGGTAGCATTGTCTGCTCTGAATACCTTGTTTTCACTCCAGATACTTCCATCACCGCTTCAAATGGCTGATGCGCAGGAAGAGTAGTTGAATATACAAACATTGTCGACAAATGGATCACGTAATACAAAAAAAGGATAGCATGATATAATTCACATATATGATGATTGGCTAAACAACATGGCGTTGCATAATTGTCAGGACCCCGACTCAATGCCACATAGATCTAGCATGTAACACCTCATATCACTTTGTGGCCTCACGCACGGTATCCCCATGGGTGTCGCTTTACCTTTGCCCAGGACCGTTTGCACCTTTTGGCACACGTATATGATAGTGTCGCTAGCATCCATATGATAAGGAGCCCGGGCTGACATGGTTAGTCGAAACCCAAAGTGGCACAAACTTACAGGACAGCATCCATGACCCAAAGATCGAACGTGTGGCCATCACGAAAGTGAATCCAGTCTGTAGCACTGGCTAGCAGGACTCGGTGAACTGGGCTGAAGCGGGCTAACAGACTCGGTATTCATCGCGTGACATTTCCCGAGGGACGTATACGTGAATGAAGAAGGATACATGCCGGCCAGCCTAAGTGTTTGGAGCAAGAGCAAGCTACCATGGCTCGGTGGAAACACTAGGAGACATTTCCGTAAGAGAGGCTACTAAAGATAAACAACTAGATAGTCGATCCCACACATGCCAAGCATTTCAATAACATACACACAATATGCTCGATATGTGCAAATACAACATGGCATCACAACATGACTCTATGACTCAAGTATTTATTCATTAGGCTCCGAGGAGTGAGATATTACAAACATGGGTCTCACGACCCAACATTCAGAGCATACAAGTCAAAGCACAAGCGGAAGCTAACATGTCTGAGTACAGACATCTACAAATGAAAACGGCTTAGAAGCCTGACTATCTACTAGATCCTGCCGAGGGCACAAGATCGTAGCTGAGGTAACAAGCTAAACGTCGAAGTCCACGTGGAACTAATAACGAGACTGAGTCTCTCTGCAAAAACATAAAATAGGCAAATGTGAGTACAAATGTACCCAACAAGACTTACATCAGAACTAACTACATATGCATCATTATCAACAAAGGGGATGGTGGAGTTTAGCAGCGGCAAGCCAGCTTTGACTCGGTGGCTAACATAAACTACGACTACAAGTAACTCTTTTGAGGTGGCGCACACGAGTCCACATATTTACCATATCAATACACAACTATGGATCCGCTCCCGTCTCCCTACGAGAACGCCATCCATAGCACTCACACTTATCTTGCGCATTTTAGAGTATCCACTTTCACTTGTCTATGAACTATGCAAGGGGTCCAAGTTTCCATATCCGAGGAATCCGGCTATTCAATAGATAATGATAACCCCGCAGGGTGTACTTCTTCACACACGCTCGCCACTTATCGCCTCAGACATGTCATGTACCTCGGCAACCTTCAAGCGAAGTCGGGCGAGGGAGTCGGCCACGACCTACCTAAACACTCAAGTCTCTCGTCCCGGTTTATCGCCTATTCGGGTTCCATCCGCAAGGAGATCCGCCGGGTGTCGCCACGGCCCCAAACGATGTGTGCAGGTTCCCAAGTCCACCATCCGGTGCCACTTGGTACACCGGCCATCAGGTTTAGTCTGTCCCAAGCCCACCTGCATCGGTGCCACTTGGTAGACTAGTAACACTACCTACAAACACCGAAACTAGTTGCAACTCCCGGACAGAGAACAAGGGTGATTAAGAAGCCGAGAGGGGTCGAGTTACCGAACCCAATGTGTGGTAGTAACTGCTCATGGATCACAAACACGTAACTCAGTTCTCGAGGACGGCTGCAATGAGACAACCCACCATGTACTCCTACATGGCCTCTCACCGCTACCTTTACCAAATCGTGTTCACACATTTAGCTCTCAACAGTAGGACATGTTCACACACCTCCGATTCATTCCCGATGAATCAGACCTAACACAACTCTGAGCAATAGCAGGCATGACAGACAAGCATGAATGAGTAGGCACATCAGGGCTCAAGCAACTCCTACTCATGCTAGTGGGTTTCATCTATTTACTGTGGAATGACAGGTCATGCAAAGGATAAAGGGGTTCAACTACCGCATCATGTAACAGTTGAAACGTTGTTTTCCTAATGCAGTAAAAGAGAGCAGGAGCGAGAGAGTGGGATTGTATCGGAATGAACAAGGGGGTTTTGCTTGCCTGGCACTTCTGAAGATAATATAGCTCTTCATCGGTGTCATCGATCACGTCGTCGAAACCACGTCTATCGAGAGGGGTCAAACACCGGCAAGTGAGAAAGAACACAATCAATGCAATGCTACAATATGATGCATGATCATGACATGGTAATATGCTGTTATTTGAGCTAATGCATCTAGCTATGATTTAAATGAAGTTGGTTTGAATACAAGATTCAAATTCAAAATCCATATGTGGATATTTAAATGCCATTAATATGATTTGTCCTAAACAGTAGTCAGAAGTTGTTCTAACATGCATGTAAATGGTACAGATGGATAGATTGGATTTTTTTGATCATTTTCATATATAAATTATTTCATTCTGAGCTACGGTTGATTTTATATGATTTTTAGAAGTTTTGGGCATTTTTTGGAATTTCCTGAATTAAATTAAATCTAGAAAATAGCTTATTGCGTCAGCATGACATCACCCTGATGTCAGCAGGTCAACTGGGTCGCCGAGAGTCAAACCTGACGTGTGGGGGCCACACGTCAGTGACACAGGGCTAGTTAGGTTGCTTGACAGGTGGGACCGATCAACGCTGACTTGTCCAAAGATAGTGCTGACACGTGGGGTCCGCAAAATTAGCACTAATCTAAACAGAAATTAAGCTAATTAATTTTGGAAACGGGGCCCACATGGCAGTGGCACCAGGGGGTGATTACCGGGGTGTTTAGGCCCTAATTAAATGGCCACATCGGCACTCGCCGGTGTTTGGCCGTCGGTGACCACGACTCGCGGCGGAAGATCGCCGGAAACATGCTAGGGGCTGCGGTTTGTCGCTCGGGAAGCACCAGGCATGAGCTCTTGCACTCGCGCATCTAATGGACTAGGCGGGAGGTCACGGGGCAGTCGGAATCTCGCCGGCGATGACAAGCGCGGCGGCAGGAGTTCGGACGTTGAGCGGGACGAGGTTACGGAGTGCTAGCGGCTGGCCAAAGGGTTCTTCGACTGGAGCTCCAGAGCACAACCGCGGGCGGGTTTGAGCGGAGGAGTCATGAGCGCAAGGCTCGCCAGCCATGGCGGCGGCCGGAGCTCGTGCACGGGATGGCGGATAGAGAATGGGAACGGAGGGGAGAGCATAGGGGAGGATCAGAGCTCTGTGGTGGTGAAAAGAAGCTCGTGGAGGCCGGGGAAGCACGAACGGCGGCGAATCGAGGGTGAGGTTGCCGGCGGTCAAGGTTGAAGACGAGCTCGAGGGTGATGCTGCAGGCTTCAAGGGACGTGGCTCGGTGAGGGGTCGAGGGCGACGTCGCGGAGCTCGTGGGCACAACAGAGGGGCGAGGGGGTAGCGGTGGCTGTGGTGGTGCGAATGGCGGCGGCGGGCTCGCTCGGGTGGCTGCGGGCGCGAGCGCTGGGGGGAGAGGGAGGAACCAGAGAGGGGGGGAAAGATGCAGGGGCTGCTAGGCATCTCCAGGCGCGGACAGGCTCTAAGGGGAGGACGCCACAAGGCGAGTTGTTGGCGGCCGGCGCAGGCAAGGCCCAAAGACGCAGCTGCTTGGGCGAGGGGGAGGAAGATGATCGCACTGGCTGCACAAGAACGGGCCGCAGCAGGGCTGGTATCCTGGTGGGCCTCAAGGTAAGTCCTGTAAGGTTGCTCTGCTTTTATTTCCTGTTTTCTATTTTTCGTAAATATTGGGCTTTATTAAAATGGTAAAACGCTTCCAAAAATCTCAGAATAATTGTGGGCTCTGTTGGGATTACTCCTAACAGCCCACACTTGTTCGTAATTAATTGAGCACTTAAAATAATATATACCATTTAAATGCCCAATTGCAAATATCAGATGATTTAATTCAAGGACCAAATATGTCATGGAAAAATGTGCAACACCACTGGTTATGGTTTCTAGCATTATCCAGAAATGATGAACATTTTTGAAAGCCATTTGGATTCACTGAAATTATTTTTAGGTTGAACCTAATTGAATTCCATTTTGTACTAGGGTTTGGACATCCCCATTTCAAGTTTCTTTCAAAGTTTAAACATGACGCACACATGAAGGGCTAGCCTAGTGCTTACCAGAACTAGGGATGTGACAGATCACCCCTACTAAACAAGAATCTCATCCCGAGATTCAAGCGTAGGGTAAGATGGAAGGGGAACGCAAACATAACACAATCTTCATGATCTAGGTGGTACTTCAAAGAACGTTGACTCGATCACCATCATTGTCTTGTCGTCTTGTTCTGAGAACTCCAGCTAACATGACAAGGAGAGATGAAAGAGACTATAGAAGGATCAATCTTCTCGAAGGTCGAACAACTCACGGAATGAGACGTAGAACCATCTCTCGGGTTGAGACACAAAACACACATCTAGAGGGATGGAGTGGAACAGATGACGAGGGTTCACTAGGTAGACAACAAATCCACACTTAAGAAGGTGGTAAACGATTGCCAACGTAGCGAGGAGTTGAATTGCCATGATACCATAACGGGGCACCTTAGAGAAGGTGACTCGTAGAATTATTCCCTTAAGTGGCAAAAATAATTACCTTTGATTCAAAGATCATTGAAACTCTTTATACCAGCTTAAGGCAAATTACAATCGATCATTTGGAGAAGTTCGAAAGAATGGCATACTCAGTTTGGAAAGGAAACTAGAGTTATAAGACAACTCGACAAACGGAAGGCACATACCAATCGATACCGAGGATATAACCTAGTGTTTGAGCATGCCCTCAAGAACTTGAGCATTTCCATATTCATCAAGGTTTTACCAACATCCGTGACAAGGATCCTGGCAACACAACATACTACCATGATGAATACCCGTGGAAGATGCAGATGCGAAGGAAGACAACACCTTCTCAGGTTTCACCTTGGCGGGTCCCAAGGGGACAAAATCTGGATGATCGACCGAGAGACATTTAGCACTCCGCTTCCAATGTTCTCCTTGATGTGCTAGCATAACCCATTCATAGATATGGTTTGATATCTAGAACATCAAGTAAAAGGTCGGACTTCGGGAGCACAACAATCCATAAGGAACAACTACTGGAATAAGTTCTATGAGATCCTTATGGGGAGGTGGCCAACTTCCTTAAACAAGATACTACAATAATAGGTCTTCCGGTTGGGTGTGTTGGCCACGACATCCATTTTACCGGGTTACAGAGAGACCACTATTATAGTTCTTGGGAAACATTCCAACCATCATATCTGCCTGAGATTCAGAACTTGTTGGTGTCAGGATAATCCAGACTTGTCAAGTCTAGAAAGAAAATGAAAGTTTGCAACGCAAATCGACGAGATGACGTTGCGAGATTCTCGGTAAATGAACTACGATAGCAAGCTCCAAAACATGAGCTGGTTCTGCTACACACATGTGATCACGTTGTCCGAGACAAGTATGACCACATAGTAGTCTTATAATAAAACACTACCGAGTTCAGGTTGGGAACCATCATCGAGGATATCGAAGTCCTCACATAAGTCCGGATTAGCTCTTATGAAGGAACTCCTTCTCCTTGAACAAATCAGTCAGTGGCTTGGTGTGCTAGGGACACATATAGAATTGAGGTAATGAGCCTGTCAAACCATAGCATACTTCGCACATGCATGACTGACCTGGGATGATTCCAGGGAAAACAAAACAATCTGTCTCGAACTCATGGAGGCAACTTGCACCAAATGCACATGAATTCGAGGAAGTCACTTCTTCCATCCAAGCATAAGCTTCATGAACGGAACACGAAGGCATTGCTTACAAAATTTTCAACACTAGGTTGATGTTCAACATGAATCATGGGGGAGACATAATGCTGCTGATGGACTTAACAACAACTCATCGGAATTTCCATATCACTGGACTTCCACCATTATGTGAACACTGTGATAGTATTGGTCAGACCAAAAGATGTAATGGTGTATGCTCGAGGAATCAACCACGAGTAAGACAACATTACGAATATCGTTGGTTCTAACTTGATTTGACGATAGCCCATGCTCAAATCAAAGTTTTGACAAGCCAATAGATCCAACAACTGACCACGAGGATCAATCGATGAATATATCATCTTTCTTCAACACACACAAACGTAAAGATATCCCTTTGGAACGAACTAAACTTGGCAAAGCTTTTATCTTCCAACTCTCCAAGTTGTTGTTTAGCTTAACCAACTAGCTCAGGGGTATCCAACATAGACTCTTGGAGAAGGGGTGGTTACAAGAAACCATCTTGATCACGAGCTCAACATAGCGGTCAGGTGACAACCTGGTAATACTTCCGAGAAGATATTTGGAAAATCACAAACCACCGATATGTCACTAAGCTCGAGATCAATCTTGCTTTTCAGGGCAAGACGATATGATCAAATAAGCAAGGACTTAACAAAATCCTAACTCATCAATCGAGGAGTGCACCAGGAAATTGGACTAGGTAGCACAATCAACCTTAGGGTGATGATTCAATAACCAACACGCTAAGAATGAGAATATTGTCCATTTACTACCAAGCAACAAGGTTGCTAGGAGTATTGGTTTCACACATCACGGTTCACTTGTCGGCATTCCGCCATGCATAACACGAACCGAGGGATGAATAATGATGGTGAGAAGTTTCACTACGCCAAGAATTCACAAGAGCCGTGCAATTCTCATGAAAATCCTCGACATAAAGACAAGAATACTTCAAAGCTAGAACAGTAATCAAAAGCTGGGTTGGCATTTTGATCATGGAGCACAACTATTTTGACCCAATCTCGAAATGGATGAGGTATCGAGTTTGTTTCTCCTAGTCATCCTGAATAGAATGGCTTGACGGACCACAAGAATAATAAGCATCGATAACACGAATGCACAATTACTCCTGACTATCAATTGATAGACGAAGGTTGGAATACGACTGAAGAGGGACAACTCAAAGGAACATATATCTTTCTGAGTTGTGGATGCATAGATTAGTATGTCGAGCAAAGCTCAACATTTCTTCCGGATAACCCATGCAGAAGGTAGAACTGGCAGATTCACAATATAGAATGGAGAACTCATCATGAGCACTCGGGTTGTGATCTTTTGGTTCAAAAGAACTCCTGCCAAGAATGGTTCATGGTATTTGGAAGAACGATATACCACGGACCTCGAGGACTATTGCAAAAGTTACTAATATCCTAAAGGAACTACCAAACACTATCAAAACGAGGTAAGTAGGGTGAATCTCGGGTTCAAAACCCAGAAGTGGAATACCTACATACTAAGTGGCATCACAGGATGCTTTCGAGACTGATGGCCAGAATCATCACACTGGGAACACAAAGCATGGCTAAATTACTAGGTGATACTCTAGACATGTAGGGTCATAATAATAGCTCCAACATATACGTCGAGGCAATAGAGTACCTCAACTCACCGTTTAGTGTGGTTAATCTGGCACAAAGGAACTTTGAAACGGTAGGAAGGGATTTGCAAATGCATCAGATTATTTAGAAACCTAGGATAACTCGGACAGCATAACGGCTGTAAATGCTCAAAAAGATTTGAGACATGCTACAAAAATGGTGGCATAGCCACTCAGAAGCACAATATCAAGGTTTCGAGATCAACAGTTAACATACGGAAGTAGTAGGAACTGAACTGCAGCTTAAATCCATCAATCCTATAAGTCTACGGATTAGTAACACATGATCCTGATAGAAAGAGGAGAAGGCCTAGTTCCTTAACCCCGTAGGAAAATAAGATGACACAGATCAGAAGGGCATGAGGTAAAGGAGTAAAAAGAGCCTTACGTTCCCATCCCACAATCAATTCCCCTACATATAACTAAAGCATTTCTAGACTCAACTTCGACCAGTTTGGCTTGGTAATCCTACAGGCAGTCAAGCTCTGATACCAAAGCTGTCAGGACCCCGACTCAGTGCCACATAGATCTAGCATGTAACACCTCATATCACTTTGCGGCCTCACGCACGGTATCCCCATGGGTGTCGCCTTACCTTTGCCCGGGACCGCTTATGCTTTTGGCACACGATATGATAGTGTCGCTAGCATCCATATGATAAGGAGCCCGGCTGACATGGTTAGTCGAAACCCAAAGTGGCACAAACTTACAGGACAGCATCCATGACCCAAAGATCGAATGTGTCGGCCATCCGCGAGTGAATCCAGTCAGTAGCACTGGGCTAGCAGACTTCGTGAACCGGGCAGTAGCGGCTAACAGACTCGGTATTCATTGCGTGACATTTCCCAAGGGACGAGATACAGAACGAAGAAGGACACATGCCGCCAGCCTAAGTGTTCGCAGAGCAGTAGCAAGCTACCATGGCTCGGTGGAAACACTAGGAGACATTTCCCGGTAAGAGAGGCTACTAAAGATAAACAACTAGATAGTCAGATCCCACACATGCCAAGCATTTCAATAACATACACACAATATGCTCGGTATGTGCAAATACAACATGGCATCACAACATGACTCTACGACTCAAGTATTTATTCATTAGGCTCCGAGGAGCGAGATATTACAAACATGGGTCTCACGACCCAACATTCAGAGCATACAAGTCAAAGCACAAGCGGAAGCTAACATGTCTGAGTACAGACATCTACAAATGAAAAAGGCTTAGAAGCCTGACTATCTACTAGATCCTGCCGAGGGCACAAGATCGTAGCTGAGGTAACAAGCTAAACGTCGAAGTCCACGTGGAACTAATAGCGAGACTGAGTCTCTCTGCAAAAACATAAAATAGGCAAACGTGAGTACAAATGTACCCAGCAAGACTTACATCAGAACTAACTACATATGCATCATTATCAACAAAGGGGATGGTGGAGTTTAACAGCAGCAAGCCAGCTTTGACTCGGTGGCTAACATGAACTACGACTGCAAGTAACTCTTTTGAGGTGGCGCACACGAGTCCACATATTCACCATATCAATACACCACTATGGATCCGCTCCCGTCTCCCTACGAGAACGCCATCCATAGCACTCACACTTATCTTGCACATTTTAGAGTATCCACTTTCACTTTTCTATGAATTATGCAAGGGGTCCAAGTTTCCATATCCGAGGAATCCGGCTATTCGAATAGATAATGATAACCCTGCAGGGGTGTAATTCTTCACACACGCTCTCAACACTTATCGCCCTGTACACGTCATGTACCTCGGCAACCTTCAAGCGGAAGCCGGGTGAGGGAGTCGGCCACGACCTACCTAAACACTCAAGTCTCTCGTCTGTGTTTATCGCCTATTCGGTTCCATCCGCAAGGAGATCCGCCGGGTGTCGCCACGGCCCCAAACGATGTGTGCAGGGTTCCCAAGTCCACCATCCGGTTCCACTTGGTACACCGGCCATCAGTGTTTAGTCTGTCCCAAGCCCACCTGTACCGGGTGCCACTTGGTAGACTACTAACACTACCTACAAACACCAGAAACTAGTTGCAACTCCTGGACAGAGAACAAGGATGATTAAGAAGCCGAGAGGTGTCGAGTTACCGGAACCCAATGTGTGGTAGTAACTGTTCATGGATCACAAACACAGAACTCAGTTCCTGAGGATGGCTGCAATGAGACAACCCACCATGTACTCCTACATGGCCTCTCACCGCTACCTTTACCAAATCGTGTTGACACATTTAGCTCTCAATAGTAGGACATGTTCACACACCTCCGATTCATTCCCGATGAATCAGACCTGACACAACTCTAAGCAATAGCAGGCATGACAGACAAGCATGAATGAGTAGGCACATCAGGGCTCAAGCAACTCCTACTCATGCTAGTGGGTTTCATCTATTTACTGTGGAATGACAGGTCATGCAAAGGATAAAGGGGTTCAACTACCGCAGCATGTAACAGTTGAAACGTTGTTGTCCTAATGCAGTAAAAGAGAGCAGGAGCGAGAGAGTGGGATTGTATCGGAATGAACAAGGGGGTTTTGCTTGGCTGGCACTTCTGAAGATAATATAGCTCTTCATCGGTGTCATCGATCACGTCGTCAAAACCACGTCTATCGAGAGGGGTCAAACACCGGCAAGTGAGAAAGAACACAATCAATGCAATGCTACAATATGATGCATGATCATGACATGGTAATATGCTGTGATTTGAGCTAATGCATCTAGCTATGATTTAAATGAAGTTGGTTTGAATACAAGATTCAAATTCAAACTCCATATGTGGATATTTAAATGCCATTAATATGATTTGTCCTAAACAGTAGTCATAAGTTGTTCTAACATGCATGTAAATGGTACAGATGGATAGATTGGATTTTTCTGATCATTTTTCATATATAAATTATTTCATTCTGAGCTACGGTTGATTTTATATGATTTTTAGAAGTTTTGGGCATTTTCTGGAATTTCCTGAATTAAATTAAATCCAGAAAATAGCTTATTGCGTCAGCATGACATCACCCTGATGTCAGCAGGTCAACTAGGTCGCCCAGAGTCAAACCTGACGTGTGGGGGCCACACATCAGTGACACAGGGCTAGTTAGGGTGCTTGACAGGTGGGACCGATCAACGCTGACTTGTCCAAAGACAGTGCTGACACGTGGGGTCCGCAAAATTAGCACTAATCTAAACAGAAATTTAGCTAATTAATTTTGGAACCGGGGCCCACATGGCAGTGGCACCAGGGGGTGATTACCGGGGTGTTTAGGCCCTAATTAAATGGCCACATCGGCACTCGCCGGGGTTCGGCCGTCGGTGACCACGACTCGCGGCGGAAGATCGCCGGAAACATGCTAGGGGCTGCGGTTTGTCGCTCGGGAAGCACCAGGCATGAGCTCTTGCACTCGCGCATCTAATGGACTAGGCGGGAGGTCATGGGGCAGCCGGAATCTCGCCGGCGACGACAAGCGCGGCGGCAGGAGTTCGGACGTTGAGCGGGACGAGGTTACGGAGTGCTAGCGGCTGGCCAAAGGGGTTCTCTGGACTCCTGGGAGCTCCAGGAGCACAACCGTGCGGCGGGTTTGAGCGGAGGAGCTCGCGAGCGCAAGGCTCGTCAGCCATGGCGGCGGCCGGAGCTCGGGTGCACGGGGATGGCGGATAGAGAATGGGAACGGAGGGGGAGAGCATAGGGGGAGGATCAGGAGCTCATAGGGTGTTGAAAAGAAGCTCAGGGAGGCCGGGGAAGCACGAACGGTGGCGAATCGAGGGTGAGGTTGCCGGCGGCTGAAGGTTGAAGACGAGCTCGAGGGCGATGCTGCAGGGCTTCTGGCGGGACGTGGCTCGGTGAGGGGGTCGAGGGCGACGTCGCGGAGCTCGTGGGCACAACAGAGGGGCGAGGGGGTAGCGGTGGCCGTGGTGGTGCGAACGGCGGCGGCGGGCTCGCTCGGGTGGCTGCGGGCGCGAGCGCTGGGGGGAGAGGGAGGAACGAGAGAGGGGGCGAAGATGCAGGGGGTGCTAGGCGTCTCCAGGCGCGGACAGGCTCGAAGGGGAGGCCGCCAGCCAGAGCAGAGGTGGTCAAGGCCGACGCTGCAAGGCCCAAAGACGCACTGCTTTGGGCGAGGGGAGGAAGATGACTGGCAGCTGGGCTGCACAGTAACGGGCCGCGCAGGTGGGCTGGTATCCCTGGTGGGCCTCAAGGTAAGTCCAGGTAAGGTTGCTCTATTTTATTTCCTGTTTTCTATTTTTCTGTAAATATTGGGCTTTATTAAAAATGGTAAAACGTTTCCAAAAATCCTGCAAATAATTGTGGGCTCTGTTGGGATTACTCCTAACAGCCCACACTTAAGTTCAAAATGAATTGAGCACTTAAAATAATATATACCATTTAAATGCCCAATTGCAAATGCTATATGATTTAATTTAGTGACCAAATATGTCATGGAAAGATGTGCAACACCACTGGTTATGGTTTCTAGCATTATCCAGAAATGATGAACATTTTTGATAGCCATTTGGATTCACTAAAATTATTTTTAGGTTGAACCTAATTGAATTCCATTTTGTACTAGGGTTTGGACATCCCCATTTCAAGTTTCTTTCAAAGCTTAAACATGATGCACACATGAAGGGCTAGCCTAGTGCTTACCAGAACTAGGGATGTGACAATAATTCACATATATAATGCCTTGCAACATGATAGCATTGCATAATTCACATATATAATGTCTTCAAACAAGATGGCATTGCATAATTCACATATATGGTAATTAGACACTAAGCAGGTGGCATTCACCCAAAGCATGTCTAAACTAAGCAAATGACATAGCAATGCAAGACACCATACACACGATATGAGCAACATAACCATGCCAAGTTAGAGCATACACCTCGGGGGGGGGGGGGAATAGGGCTGCTCATATGTCTCTAAATCCTCCTCTGAGGAGCTATCCGTAACTAGCAAGATATGTGCTTCGTCAGACCTTGTTTTCTCTCCAGAATTTTCCATCACCGTGTCAAATGGCTGATGCACATGAAGAGTAGTTGAATGTACTGAGATTGTTGACAAATGCAATACGTAATGAAAAAAGGAGGGCATCATATAATTCACATATAAGAGTACTGGCTAAGTAGGATGGCATTGTAAAATTCACATATATGATGCCTGGCTAATCAAGATGGCATTGCATAATTCACATATATGATGCCTGGCTAAACAAGATGGCATTGCATAATTCACATATATGATAAAGAAACTAAATAGATGGCATTCACACAAAGCATGTCTAAACTAAGCAGATGACATATTTGATGTATAAAGTAAGCAATTGATGTCTACTACACAACCTTCTTCTTGTAGAAGTTGTTGGGCCTCCAAGTGCGGATGTTTGTAGGACAGTAGCAAACTTCCATCAAGTGGATGACATCAAGTTTATCAATCCGTGCGAGGCATAGGATGAAGATGGTCTCTCTCAAACAACCCTGCAACCAAATAACAAAGAGTCTCTTGTGTCCGCAAGACACCCAATATAATGGTAAATTGTACAGGAGCACTAGTTCAGCAAAGAGATGGTGAGACAACTGTAATATGGATGGTAGATATAGGTTTTCATAATCTAAAAATATAAAAACAACAAGGTAGCAAGTAACAAAAGTGAGCGAAAACGGTATTGCAATGCTTCGAAACAAGGCCTAGAGTTCATTATTTTGCTAGTGCAAGTTCTCTCGACCATGATAACATAATTAGATCATATAAAAATCCCTCAATGTGCAACAAAGAGTCACTCCAAAGTCATTAATAGTGGAGAACAAACGAACAGATTATTGTAGGGCACGAAACCACCGCAAAGTTATTCTTTCCGATCAATCCATTGGGCTATTCCTATAAGTGTCACAAATAGCCCTAGAGTTTGTAGTAAAATAACACGTTAAGACACACATCAACCAAAACCCTAATGTCACCTAGATACTCTAATGTCACCTCAAGTATCCACGGGTTTGATTACACTATATGCGTCACACAATCTCAAATTCATCTATTCAAACCAACACAAAGAACTTGAAAGAGTGTCCCAAAGTCTACCAGAGAGTCAAGACGAAAACGTGTGCAAACCCCTATGCATTAGTTCACGAGGTCACAGAACCTGCAACTTGATCACGAAAACATACATCAAGTGGATCACGTGAATATCCCATTGTCACCACAGATAAGCACATGCAAGACATACATTAAGTGTTCTCAAATCCTTAAAGACTCAATCTGATAAGATAACTTCAAAGGGAAAAATCAATCCATTACAAGAAGGTAGAGGAGGAGAAACATCATAAGATCCAACTATAACAGCAAAGCTCGTGGTACATCAAGATCGTGCCAAATCAAGAACACGAGAAAGAGAGAGAGAGAGAGAGAGAGAGAGAGAGAGAGAGAGAGAGAGAGAGAGAGATCAAACACATAGGTACTGCTACATACCCTCAGCCGTCAGGGTGAACTACTCTCTCCTCATCATGGAGAGCATTGGGATGATGAAGATGGCCACTGGTGATGGATCCCCCTCCGGTAGAGTGCCAGAACAGGGTCCCGACTGGCCTTTGGTGGCTACAGAGGCTTGCAGCGGCGAAAATCCCAATCTTGGTTCTGTTCTCGATGTTTGGGGATATATAAGAGGTGTTGGCGTTGGGAACAAGTCAGGGGGTCCACAAGGCAGCCACGAGGTAGGGGGGCGCACCCAGGAGGGTAGGGAGCACCCTCCACCCTCGTGGTAGCTTTGATACTGTTCTGGTCCATCTTCGATGCTCTGTGGGCTTCTTCTGGTCCAAAAATAATCTCCATAAATTTTCAGGTCAATTGGACTCCGTTTGGTATTCCTTTTCCGTAAAACTCAAAAACAAGGAAAAAACAGAAAATGGCACTGGGTTCTAGCTCAACAGGTTAGTCCCAAAAATCATATAAAATAGTGTATAAATGCATATAAAACATCCAAGATGGATAATATAATAGAATGGAACAATCAAAAATCGTAGATATGTTGGGGACGTATCAGCAATGCAAGGCACCATATGCATGATATTACCAACATCAGCATGCCAAGTTAGAGCGAAGACCTCAGGGGGTAAATAGGAGTGGTCTTCTCCTTCTGAATCCCCCTTAGAACAGTTATCTTCCTCTTGATTACAATCCGAAATGGCTGGAGGGGGGCTGTCTTTGCGCCCACCATGGAGCGACGTCTACATGAAATTTTATTGCAACCCAAGGCTCGTCTCTTCTGCTCTACTTGTCCAGTTCCATTGTGTACAATAACTAACATGTATAGGAATAAAACATAGTGAGATTAGGTAAGGAGTGCATGCAGAAATCCAGAGTGATGGTAGCAAACTGTGGATAGAACCAAAACTAATGATAGTAGGCAGATAATGGCTTAAGTTAAAAAATATAGTAATGGCTTCTTACTGTTTGTTTTTCACCCAACATGAAACTCATAGTAGACACCAGACATTAACCAGACAGTAGATAGATACTATTGATTGCGGCCCCGATATGTACCCCACTGTGGGGGACCCCGACTCATAAGTCGTGATCACCGAATGCATGTGTACAGTGATCCCAGAGATTAATGCTCACTGAACACACAGAAGCTGAATAACAAGAGGCTTACATCCATACATACCGTATTACACAAGTAGGACCATTATGGTCAAGTCTTACATTGATAAAGCCTTAAGGGCTGAACATCAAATGAAACACAAAGCAGCGGAAATCTTCGACGATAAGTAGAACCCATGCCATCTGCCTTAACCCTACAGGCATTCTGACTGGGAAACGTCCTAGTTCGCATGATCGTCTCCAAAGAACTCTTCTTCGAACTCCGGTTCTTCCATGCCTGGTCAATTAAATAACCAGTGGCAAGCCAATGAGTACTTTGAATGTACTCGCAAGCAACCCATGATTTGGTTCAAGGTACAGTAATGCATGACATAGGTAAAGTTTTGCGTAAAGCTAGTTTTGAGTGCAATGACATGTTCAACATCCTATGAAGCATGCATCAAAAGAATTTAAGTAACCATGAGATCTGGTCACAGATATCAACATAAATAGAGTGGGCACCAACCCATTACCATAAACAGAGTGGGCACCAACCCATACCATAAACAGAGTGGGCACCAACCCATCTCAATAGTGTCAAGTCCTTGGCTTGACCCAAGTCATTACCATCATCTCACTCACACGGTTGAAAACCCTGGACATAGTTTAAGCAGCACCGCCCAACCGTCCTTGACCGTGGACACGGCTATTCGAATAGTTTTACACTCTGAAGAGGTTGCACACTTTACCCACTAGATCCGGGGAACTTCCGTGTCATCCACGACCCGCGGTACCTCAGGTACCCGGGGTAAGCACCCGATCACTACCTTTCCCTAGACGACACTAACATGGAGTCCACTCGATTGGCAGTAACCCCCGTGCCCAACATTTCACATAACATTTTCGTGGAGCCTTGCTCCTATATTCATCACATACCACTGGCACGGGGTACCAACGGTGTGTCCGGTGACCCATAAAGATGGTCATGGCCGCCCTACCTGGCACGACCCCGTCCCAAGAGAGAGCACCAACTCTCCCCCGTCACTAGTAATGCGGGCTCCAAGCTAGTATCCGACTAGGTACTCAATAATGCCCTTTCCCATATAAGGGTAGAGTGGTCGCGCATGTAGGGTTGGGACAGTCATCAAATCTTAAATCTAATCCGTTTTCGAAAACAACACACACTTGCCTCGGTACACCACTTCGTCATCAAGTGGTTACCTTTCTCATCATCTCCCTCGGGCATAAATGGCACCCGATGGGGTTTTCGAAAGTTGTTTGAAAATATTTTGTCTCCATCACATGCATATTCCCGTCCCTTTTTGCGTAGCAAACTACTTAGCATCCTATCTACTCCCATCGTCATAACCCTCATAAGAAGGTAGGGTCATGTACAATGCAAGTGTCAACGAGAAAAGTACCGGAAGCAACCCACCAAAGTGGTTACCCGTCCTTCATGATTCCGATGCAACAATAATAAGTGCTATATGACATGCATAAAAAGGGTTTCATAGACATGGTCAAAGGGCTGCTTGCCTGTTTGAACAAAGTCTTCGAGGTCTTCAAATATCTCTGGTCCAACTCCGAGCATTCCGTCTACTTCGTCAACTATCGTCGAAAGCAAGCATAATAAGCAACACAACAAGGCAGGAAATAAAAGTGCTCTAAAAATATGAGTTGGACTTTTTCGGGATGCCTTGGTCATATGAGGGATGACCAAAGTGGTTTCATTGGGAGTGGATCAATGGACATCTCCTAACATTTCAATATGATGGAATCAAGGGGTTTATGGATTTGCTAGAAGTGTACAGAAAAATTATTTTGAAAAATGAGCAAAGGCACCCATTCAACAAAGGATGATTTTAGAAGCATCTAGGAATTGGTTTCACTGGATTTGGAGTTGAGATGATTTCCTATGAATTTGCAAAGTTGGCTATATACAAAGAAATAGACCATTAGTTGAGGTGATACAGAAAGTATTAGTAAAAATGTTCAAAAACTAATTTTTGAACTTAGATTCATCTAGGAATTTGAATCATGGCATTTGGATCAATATTGAGCTTTCTGTGATTTTCTAAAGTTCATCACAGAAATAGGAAAATGGGGATTTGATAAATATTTGTGAAGAAAATCTTTATGGAAAAATGTGCAAATTGCACCATGTGATAGATCAGGAATTTATGAACTATTAGAAATTTGAATCATCAAATTTGGAGATAATATGAATATTCTATGGATTTTAGAAGCTCACTGGAAAAAGAATAAAGACAAAGGGAGGGAGGCGTTATACCTATGCCGCATACGAGCGCAGATAGCGCCATGGCAAGACCGGGCCGCCCACTGCACGACCACGCGGCTAAGGAGGGCCACGCCGACGGCGTACTACGGGAGTACGCTTCCCTGCAGGGAAGGCGGTTTCGAGGGGATCCCGCCTCCACTTAAACGCCGGGGCCCGCCGGCTGAGTCGCTGACCCGCGGGGCCCACCCGCAGGGTCGTCCCCTTCCTCCCGCGCCCGCGACAGAGGGGATCGAGGCCGCGGGTGAGCGCCGGCCGTCGCCTGCCCCCGGCGGCACAGGCCACCTCTGTCCAAGCCGGGCCACTGAAGGGGCCGCCAGGGAGCGGCGCATCAGGGGCTCCCCGGGGATGGCAGGGAGGGTGGCCGAGGCGCGGCGGGCACTGGCCAAGGCGGGCGGACACCCAAGCGGTGATGGGCAGGGGCACAGTGCCCCGGCGGCCAGGGAGATGGGGGGGAAGGGTCGCCGGACACTGGGGGCTTTCCTGGTGAGGAGAGGAGGAGGGGAGAAGCCCGCCCTTGCCCGAATTGGAGTGGTGGCCGGCGGCGGCACTCCGGCCATGGAAGGTGCTGGAGGGCACGAGGGGGAGAAGGAGGATGTCTGAGGGGTGCACGGGAGAGAGGAGGTTCGAAACCAAGCGAGAGAGAGAGTCGGGGTGGCTTATAATGGGCGAGGCCGCGGTGCACCGTGGGCAGCGTCCACGGACGTGCTCGGGTGAGCTCATAGAGGGGAGAGGAGAGAGGTTTTGGAGGGGGCCGGCGTGCGTGTCGTGTCCCGGACGCCGAGGCCACCTCGGGGACATCACCCGTCGCCCAAGGCTGTCAGATGTCGTTGGCATGGGTGAGCTACAAGGCGAGAGGGCATCAGAAGGCTGCTCAGAGCGCAAGCTCTGCAGCACTGGCATTGTTTACACGCCATGAGCATGTCCTTTGTGTCTGGGGTTTTGGGGTGAGTAAACAATGTAGGAGTGGCATTGGATGCCCTAGAGAGCCGAGAGGAGAGGAGAGAGGTTGAGGAGAGAGGGAAATGGGCTGTCCAGAGAGAGAAAGTGGGGTTTACTACTCCAATAATTGAGCTATGGATTTGCCATTGCTCTTGGAGGTAGAGGAGGGCTAGGAGGGGCTGTGGTAAAAAGATAGGGTCATGGAGATTAGTGGAAGAGGCCAAGACATGCATTTTAAATTTCTGCCAGAAGGTGTTTGATGGTGGTTTGGGCAAGCAAATGGATTCCACTTGACATGAGAATCAACAGGATCAAATGGAATATATGATTGAGGATGATCACCAAGTTTGATCTCATTTGAAGAAAGTTGCCAATGCAACTTTGGTAAACCCTAGAAATCAGCAGAAATGGATTTGCCAAGATTTAGTCATGCAAATCAATTCTCCATGATGCACCACTTGGTGTAGTGTCATCATTTGAGGATTTGAACATGTCCACAAAAATTCAGATCAAAAGGACACACCTGGCAATGTAGAGTTGTTCAAATTTGGTTATGGACAGGAAGGGTTTTGGGGAACTTTGATCAAGTTAACTTGTTCTCCAACTTGTGGCATTTGGTCTAGAAGCATTATTAGACCATTTGAGCATGTTCACAAGGTTTGAGAACATTTGGAAATGTTTGGCCATGCAAAGTTGCTCAAACTTCAAAATGGACAGAAATGGTTTTGAGGGGATTGGATGATGTTATCTTGTTCTCCAAGTCATGAGACTTGGCAAGATCACCAAATATGTCATATGTGACATGATAGAATTTTCTTGGAATTTTTGGAGAATATTTCCTTTGTACATATTTCAAAAGCTTGAAATATCCAGAAAGGGTTTTTGAGGGATTTGACCAATATTTTGAACATGACCATGTGTTGAAACTCTCATATATGGACAATATACGTCCTATGAGTTTCCCTAAATTTTTTCAAATATTTTTGAAACAACAAAATAATTTTTCCTTATTAAAGACCATTTCTAGCCTTAAGAAAAAGCTTTTAAATAAAATAGGGAAATAACTTTTAAAATTATATTTTTGTAGTTTCTGGGTATCCTATATCTAATAGGAGTCAAATATATTTTTGGAAAGGTTTTTACTGCCCTTAATTAAGTACTTGCAGTGCAAACCTCAATTCAGGGGTTTTTGGAAAACTAATTTTTGAAAATACTATTTGGCCAAATTATTTTTGCAAGAAATCATTTTTATGTCCTATACACATGGCATGATCATTGGTTCAAGAGTTTGGAGCAAGGAGATGAAGTATAGGAGTTGGAGGACTTATTTGATTTTTAGAGCACTTGCAAACAGCAGACAAAAATTAAATCAAGCAAATTCCAAAACTCTCAAAAGTTTTTGTCAATCCACATTTAAGCATGATTTAGTGACTTAAATGTTGTGCCATGAAAATCAGGGTGTGACAGACCTACCCCCCTTACAAGAATCTCGTCCCCGAGATTCCCAAACTAGGCGTGGAAAGGGATACAGAAACTTGGATCTTGGGTAGTCTTCAAGTCCTCATGTTGCTTCTGCTTCTGTTTGGTGCTCCATTGAACTTGAAATACTTGATGGTGTGGCTTCGTGTATGACACTCTTCTTGATCCAGGTTGCTAATGGGTAGCTCGCGGTAGGTTAGATTGGGCTAGGGGTCGATGGCTTGGTGGTCAATGCCCTTGTAGAGATCGGACAAGTTAGGAAGTTGGAAACACTTCCTGGGTTGTGATGCATGGAAAGCGTTGTGCACATTAGGTGCCTCAGGTGGTAACTCTAGCTGGTAGTCATCTACTCTTCGTCTTGAAGTGATCTCGGAGGGGGGGTTGTTAAATCTTGGAGCGGATTTCCTTGTCATGAAAATGCTCGGTTCCCTTGAGAGAAGTGGCTTGCAGATATGCCTGGTCTTCGATGCGGAGGTTTACTTCTTGACGATGGTGGTTGGTGTAGTTCTTCCTCCTTGGCATGGCGGTCTTCAAATGTTCCTTGACTAGCTAAATGATTCTTCCTCCGTCTTCGGGTAGGCAAGCATGTCATCAAGGAACGATGACGACCGGCTTGTTAGAGTACTCCGTGAAGATTTGCCCACGTGGTGCATAGGGTATAGGTTGGGGTATCGGTGGTGGTCACGGTTGAGTATTGGCCAAGGTCTTATCGATCTAGAGCCAAAGCCTGTGGTCATGATCTGACCATGTTATGGCTTGGTAGGGCTTAAGGGTTTCAAGGTTTCTAGTGTGCGAGTGAACATTTATCATCTCTATCCTTAAGCACGGTTCCTGAGGTGCCAATAGTTCTACTTAGTCCTCCAAACAGATCACCTTATACTATTGAAAGCATCATTAGTATAGGTCAACTCCAATCACCACTCATGCTAATCATATCCTCATGATTCCCAAGAGGAGATCTAACAAAATCATATATGTCTACGATCCCCAAACTCATGTGTGTGGCTACCCCTAAAAATCCATGGGTAGAACATACAAGCTTGTATTTAATATCCACCATCCAAGTGCTCAGTCTATTGACCCAAGGTCCAAGATAGTGCATCTCTATCCTAAGGAAACACGTCGTAAGCCACTCCAAGATCTTGTTTCCTTCCTATGAATCAACTCCAATAGCCCATTAACTTCCATTAATCGCTACGTAATCCCTTAATTCCACAAATCCAATGTCTATGGTGTTCCACATGATCTCCTAAGGTTCCTATAATCCCCAGATACTTGAAAAGGCTATCTCTACTATAGCCAGTCCACCGATTCCCATTATCATGGTCAATTAAACTCCAAGGTCAGGCTTATATAGATCCCTAAATCAACTCCGACAATTAGTCCAATCTCCTAGTTTATCATCCACCGAGAAACATGGTATCACGATCGAGATCATTAGTCTAAATCCAATTTACTCCGAACCATGTAGACATGCTCAGCATCTATATTCAACTAGAATCACCTACTAAAATCCAAATCTCTTGTCCAATGAGAATCCCTACATGTTTCCCCCAGTCATTGTCGTAATATCAACTGTCTCCTATCATCTGATCAACTCAAATCCTTGCACTTCCAGGAGTTCAGCTTGCGATCATAATTGTCCTATAAATCCAATTTACTCAGGGGTAATGAAAACTATGCTAATATATAACCATGATCCCACCAAGTTCATCTACCAATCATGGTAGCCTTATAATCCACCAAATAGTCTCATATAATTCCTCAAGTCATTGATATAAACTCATCAAGTCATTTGCCCTCTATTCCTATATCCTCAGATTGGTCCTTCCTAAGGCATCGTCAGTTTTGGTGCTATCTTAGGATGATAATGTGCTCATTCACTATGTCCACTAGTTCCATAATGAACCCAGTGATAAGCAAGGTTACGGAGGCTTAACAGGTTCTCTTGCAATTCCATAGGTTAAGCTCATGGTTAAGGTTTTGAGCTGGGGTATCTCGTGAAGTCTCGAAGGGTCTAGGGATGGGTTCTAGTCTTGAGGTGCAAACATACGTGGTTGTACTTGGTCGAGGAGGTTGTAGCAAAAGTCTTCAGTGCTTGTTGGTCGCCGAGGTGGAATCCTTGGTGCATAATGTCTTGCTTGTCTTCAGTTGAGGAGAGAGATGAGAGGGAAAAGTAGCATAGAGGAGGGGATGCCTAAAGGGGTTATATAGTGTAGGTGCAAACAAACAAGTGCCAGAAGGGGCCAAACACAAACAAGAAAATAAGGCAGGTGATATAGTTGCATACTTGTTGCCTAGGGCAAAAAGGGCAACTGATCTCAAAACACAGACAAATAAAAACAAGCAACACACAATCGGGTTCTACTCGAACCATCATACGGACTTATTGCAAGATAGGGGTACACGACTCATCCTACCCTAGGGTTCTCGGACTCAGTAGTCGTGCCTTGTGCCTCATGCAGTCTTCTGAGTATTCCTCAGGTGTTGCTAAGTCTCTTGTAGTTGTTCGATGAAACAATCCGGGTTGAGCCTGAAGATTCTTCAACAACTTCTTGCATGTTGAAGTGATGGGGTGAAGGTGGCTCCTCATAACTGGCATTGACTTGGTCTTCTATTGTCTTCTTAATCACGACGATCCCTTGTTGTCTTCTAAACCGTCAATGGTACCAGGTAGGTAATCCTTTATGCAATGACATTAACAACGCATAATAGAGGTCCATCATGTCGGTTACGTTGATGACAACTTTGACACCAAGAGCGGGGGATGAGGAGAACCGTTTTCCTGCTCACTATGGTGAGGTGGACCGAATGGCTTGGTTCTCATCCACCGGTGGTTGCCGATACAACAACGGTAGTGACAGGGTTACTCTATTAGCGATGTATATCATGATCTTGCATATCCTATGCCCCGATCATCGTGAGGCTAAGGTTGCATCATCTTGGGGCGATGTCAAGGATGTCACCATCTCCTAGGTCTTCGTGTCCTCATTCCTCGAGGATGTATCTTCGTTGGTATCGTCTTGTGGTGATGTCGCCAATCTTGTGTTCGGAGATGCGGTGAATGTCCGGCAAGGCATCTTCCTTCTAGATTATCCGCGAGGATTTCAAGGAATCTAGTGGTCAGGGCATAAGGGTTCTAGCGACCAAAGGTTTTGAAGGAAGAGATCAATAAGGAAAGTATAACTTAGTTTTGAAAAACTAAGAAGGAAGAGAAGTAGAGATAGTTTTGAAAACTAGTAGTAGTTTTGGAAATAGTTTTACCTAACTAACGACCATGCTAACTAAGGCTTCCTACAACAGATGGCTCGATACCAGCTCTGTGGGGACCCCGACTCATAAGTCGTGATCACCGAATGCACGTGTACTGATGATCCCGAGATCAATGCTCACTTGAACACACGAAGCTGAATAACAAGAGGCTTACATCCATACATACCGTATACACAAGTAGGACCATTATGGTCAAGTCTTACATTGATAAAGCCTTAAGGGCTGAACATCAAATGAAACACAAAGCAGCGGAAATCTTCGACGATAAGTAGAACCCATGCCATCTCGCCTTAACCCTACAGCATTCTCGATTGAAACGTCCTAGTTCGCATGATCGTCTCCAAAGAACTCTTCTTCGAACTCCGGTTCTTCCATGCCTGGTCAATTAAATAACCAGTGGCAAGCCAATGAGTACTTTGAATGTACTCGCAAGCAACCCATGATTTGGTTCAAGGTACAGTAATGCATGACATAGGTAAAGTTTTGCGTAAAGCTAGTTTTGAGTGCAATGACATGTTCAACATCCTATGAAGCATGCATCAAAAGAATTTAAGTAACCATGAGATCTGGTCACAGATATCAACATAAATAGAGTGGGCACCAACCCATTACCATAAACAGAGTGGGCACCAACCCATACCATAAACAGAGTGGGCACCAACCCATCTCAATAGTGTCAAGTCCTTGGCTTGACCCAAGTCATTACCATCATCTCACTCACACGGTTGAAAACCCTGGACATAGTTTAAGCAGCACCGCCCAACCGTCCTTGACCGTGGACACGGCTATTCGAATAGTTTTACACTCTGAAGAGGACCGCCCAACATTTCACATAACATTTTCGTGGAGCCTTGCTCCTATATTCATCACATACCACTGGCACGGGGTACCAACGGTGTGTCCGGTGACCCATAAAGATGGTCATGGCCGCCCTACCTGGCACGACCCCGTCCCAAGAGAGAGCACCAACTCTCCCCCGTCACTAGTAATGCGGGCTCCAAGCTAGTATCCGACTAGGTACTCAATAATGCCCTTTCCCATATAAGGGTAGAGTGGTCGCGCATGTAGGGTTGGGACAGTCATCAAATCTTAAATCTAATCCGTTTTCGAAAACAACACACACTTGCCTCGGTACACCACTTCGTCATCAAGTGGTTACCTTTCTCATCATCTCCCTCGGGCATAAATGGCACCCGATGGGGTTTTGAAAGTTGTTTGAAAATATTTTGTCTCCATCACATGCATATTCCGTCCCTTTTTGCGTAGCAAACTACTTAGCATCCTATCTACTCCCATCGTCATAACCCTCATAAGAAGGTAGGGTCATGTACAATGCAAGTGTCAACGAGAAAAGTACCGGAAGCAACCCACCAAAGTGGTTACCCGTCCTTCATGATTCCGATGCAACAATAATAAGTGCTATATGACATGCATAAAAAGGGTTTCATAGACATGGTCAAAGGGCTGCTTGCCTGTTTGAACAAAGTCTTCGAGGTCTTCAAATATCTCTGGTCCAACTCCGAGCATTCCGTCTACTTCGTCAACTATCGTCGAAAGCAAGCATAATAAGCAACACAACAAGGCAGGAAATAAAAGTGCTCTAAAAATATGAGTTGGACTTTTCTGGGATGCCACTGGTCATATGAGGGATGACCAAAGTGGTTTCATTGGGAGTGGATCAATGGACATCTCCGAACATTTCAATATGATGGAATCAAGGGGTTTATGGATTTGCTAGAAGTGTACAGAAAAATTATTTTGAAAAATGAGCAAAGGCACCCATTCAACAAAGGATGATTTTAGAAGCATCTAGGAATTGGTTTCACTGGATTTGGAGTTGAGATGATTTCCTATGAATTTGCAAAGTTGGCTATATACAAAGAAATAGACCATTAGTTGAGGTGATACAGAAAGTATTAGTAAAAATGTTCAAAAACTAATTTTTGAACTTAGATTCATCTAGGAATTTGAATCATGGCATTTGGATCAATATTGAGCTTTTCGTGATTTTCTAAAGTTCATCATGAAATAGGAAAATGGGGATTTGATAAATATTTGTGAAGAAAATCTTTATGGAAAAATGTGCAAATTGCACCATGTGATAGATCAGAATTTATGAACTATTAGAAATTTGAATCATCAAATTTGGAGATAATATGAATATTCTATGGATTTTAGAAGCTCACCGAAAAAGAATAAAGACAAAGGGAGGGAGGCGTTATACCTATGCCGCGCCTCTGAGCAGATAGCCCAGCAAGACCGGGCCGCCCACTGCACGACCACGCGGCTAAGGAGGGCCACGCCGACGGCGCGATTACGGAGCACGCTTCCTCGCAGGAAGGCGGTTTCGAGGATCCCGCCCACTTAAACGCCGGGGCCCGCCGGCTGAGTCGCCGACCCTGGGCCCACCCGCAGGTCGTCCCCTTCCTCCAGCGCCCGCATGACAGGGGATCGAGGCCATGGTGGCGCCGGCCGTCGCCTTGCCCGCGGCACAGCCACCTCTGCCAAGCCGCTGCCATTGAAGGGCCGCCAGGAGCGGCGCATCGGGGGCTCCCGGGATGGCAGGGAGGGTGGCCGAGGCGCGGGCGGCACTGCCAAGGCGGGCGGACACCCAGCGGTGATGGGCAGGGGCACAGTGCCCGGCGCCAGGAGATGGGGAAGGGTCGCGGACACCGGGGCTTTCTGGTGAGGAGAGGAGGAGGAGAAGCCCGCCGCTTGCCGGGTGGAGTGGTGGTGGCGGCACTCCGGCCATGGAAGGTCTTTGGAGGGCACGAGGGGAGAAGGAGGATGTCCGAGGGGTGCACGGAGAGAGGAGGTTCAAACCAAGCGAGAGAGAGAGTCGGGTGGCTTATAATGGGCGAGGCGCGGTGCACTGTGGGCAGCGCCCACGGACGTGCTCGGGTGAGCTCATAGAGGGAGAGGAGAGAGGTTTTGAGGGGGCCGGCAGCGTGCCGTGTCCCGGACGCCGAGGCCACCTCGGGGGACATCACCCCGTCGCCCAAGGCTGTCGTATGCCGTTGGCATGGGTGAGCTACAGTGCGAGAGGGCACTGTAGCGTGCTCCAGAGCGCGAGCTCTGCAGGCACTGGCATTGTTTACACACCATGAGCATGTCCTTTTGTGTCTGGGGGTTTTGGGGTGAGTAAACAATGTAGGAGTCGCATTGGATGCCCTAGAGAGCCAGTAGGAGAGGAGAGAGGTTGAGTGAGAGAGGGAAATGGGCTGTCCAGAGAGAGAAAGTGGGGTTTTACTACTCCAATAATTGAGCTATGGATTTGCCATTGCTACTGGAGGTAGAGGAGGGCTAGGAGGGGCTGTGGTAAAAAGATAGGGTCATGGAGATTAGTGGAAGAGGCCAAGACTTCCATTTTAAATTTCTGCCAGAAGGTGTTTGATGGTGGTTTGGGCAAGCAAATGGATTCCACTTGACATGAGAATCAACAGGATCAAATGGAATATATGATTGAGGATGATCACCAAGTTTGATCTCATTTGAAGAAAGTTGCCAATGCAACTTTGGTAAACCCTAGAAATCAGGAGAAATGGATTTGCCAAGATTTAGTCATGCAAATCAATTCTCCATGATTCACCACTTGGTGTAGTGTCATCATTTGAGGATTTGAACATGTCCACAAAAATTCAGATCAAAAGGACACACCTGGCAATGTAGAGTTGTTCAAATTTGGTTATGGACAGGAAGGGTTTTGGGGAACTTTGATCAAGTTAACTTGTTCTCCAACTTGTGGCATTTGGTCTAGAAGCATTATTAGACCATTTGAGCATGTTCACAAGGTTTGAGAACATTTGGAAATGTTTGGCCATGCAAAGTTGCTCAAACTTCAAAATGGACAGAAATGGTTTTGAGGGGATTGGATGATGCTATCTTGTTCTCCAAGTCATGAGACTTGGCAAGATCACTAAATATGTCATATGTGACATGATACAATTTTCTTGGAATTTTTGGAGAATATTTCCTTTGTAAATATTTCAAAAGCTTGAAATATCCAGAAAGGGTTTTTGAGGGATTTGACCAATATTTTGAACATGACCATGTGTTGAAACTCTCATATATGGACAATATATGTCCTATGAGTTTCCCTAAATTTTTTCAAATATTTTTGAAACAACAAAATAATTTTTCCCTATTGAAGACCATTTCTGGCCTTAAGAGAAAGCTTTTAAATAAAATAGGGAAATAACTTTTAAAATTATATTTTTGTAGTTTCTGGGTATCCTATATCTAATAGGAGTCAAATATATTTTTGGAAAGGTTTTTACTGCCCTTAATTAAGTACTTGCAGTGCAAACCTCAATTCAGGGGTTTTTGGAAAACTAATTTTTGAAAATACTATTTGGCCAAATTATTTTTGCAAGAAATCATTTTTATGTCCTATACACATGGCATGATCATTGGTTCAAGAGTTTGGAGCAAGGAGATGAAGTATAGGAGTTGGAGGACTTATTTGATTTTTAGAGCACTTGCAAACAGCAGACAAAAATTAAATCAAGCAAATTCCAAAACTCTCAAAAGTTTTTGTCAATCCACATTTAAGCATGATTTAGTGACTTAAATGTTGTGCCATGAAAATCAGGGTGTGACACCCACAACCATTTAAAAACTCAAGTTTGAGCATTAGTTTGGAGCTGACTTAGAGTGTAATCGGTGAACAGGACGATAAAGTAGCATGTAATATTAAGTGATGCATAATGTAAGTAGACACGAAAGAGTGCGAACTCTCTTGCGGACCCGTGTAGTCATCGGGGTCATCTACTCGGTTGATGATGGTAATGCATTTGTCGTGGCTGCCGACGGTGGGGAAGAAGATCTGAGGCGGCGAAAGACAGTCTGGAGGGCGGATCCCTGCTGTGGTGAACCCTTCCATCGTTGGAGCAGCTGAGCTGCGGTGGAACACATCACAACAGGAATGGGACAAACCACACAGGGTTTTCTTTGACCACATATCTGTAACAGAAGTAATAAGGTAAGGGCTTGTTTAAATTTGAGGATTCTAACAATGCAAGGATTGGAAATGCACAAGAATAGGATAGGAAGACACGTGCAAGACAGAGAATTAAAAAACACAGGATTTCTGCCAATCTGGGTGTTTGGTTCACAAGAATTGGAAGACCATATGATGCAAAGAAGCATGGTGAGATTAAGTCAAAACACATGAAAATCTAAGGTTATAATGCTATTATGCTATTATCGCTTAGTCTTGTGCTTCATGTATATGAACTTAAAAAGGAGGACAAGTGGATATTAAAATTCCTATGGTTTCTCTTCAAGGAGACACTAAAGGAACAAATCCTACAATTTTCCTTTGCTCCATTCGTTTGAACCAAATGCATGAATAGTAGTACCATAGGAAACTTTCTAATTCCTATGTATTTCCTTCACTAATCCTTTCAAGCACTGGCGATTCTAGTAGGTAGGCTTGAGCAGGGGAAAGCCTACACTCAAAAAATGTTTTTCGTGCTACTTCTACTACTTTGGACACAAGCCAGTGCCCTGCTAGCTCAACTCCCAGGTCCATCTACAAATGCACAGCTCAAATGCGCAGAGATAAATAATGACAGCATTCAAGAGAGTCCATCATGGATAGCTAAGTTGCCTGGTAACTCACTGCGTGTCATATAATAGGAGAAAATAATCGTATTTCACGTTATTACGTGTGCTCAGTGGACAATATATATAACAGGTAGAGTAAAAAAGTGATGCAACAAGTGTACAACCTCTTTGGCGAAGCCATGTCGATCTCAGCATGATGGGTTGGTTGGTGAGGATGTTCTAGCTGATTTGGCTGTCGGAGGAGGGGAAGAAGATCTTAGGCATGTGGAGATGGACCCCGGGGTACTGCTCCACTGTGATGGAGGGTTTCATCGTTGGAGGAGCTCCGGTGAGTTGTACGATGGCGAGGATGAAGCGGGACAAGGGAGACAACGTTAACCTGAGTGGAATTCTAATAGCATCTCCAATAGATGATGTAAAATACATAACTACAAAGTGCTAGATGTAAAATACATCAGCCGCTCATCTCTGAACTTAACTGTCGAAACTGAATTTAACTGTCGAAACTGAATTTTGCTGTCGAAACTGAATTTAACTGTCGAAACTAAATTTTGCTGTCGAAACTGAATTTAACTATCGAAACTGAACTTTGCTATCGAAACTAAATTTTACTGTCGAAACTGAAAGCACTAGTAGCAAAAAAGCAATAGCGGCAGCAACTCTCGGAGTAGCAGCGCGTGGGAGAGGCGGGGCAGCTGGTTGTGTCGCAGCATCTTGGGTAGCAGCTGCAGGGGCTCGAGGGAGAGCAGGATCTGCTGCTCGTGCAGCAGCAGCGCGTGCAAGAATAGAGCAGCAGCACAAGCAAGAGCAAGAGTGAGAGCAGCAGCGCGAGCGCGAGCAAGAGCGAGAGCAGCAGCGCGAGCAAGAGTAGACCAGGCGGGGGACCAAGAGCAAGAGTAAAGCAGCAAAGCGAGTGAGAGCCAAAGCAACAACAACTCCTACCGATGTGAATGTCGCCGCTGTGGCTGGAGCCGTGCCTTGTAGGCTCAGGACCGAGTGCCGACAGCATCATGAGATCGAATCAAGAAGAAAATGCGGCGATTAGTGTAGAACCTCTTTGGTGGCGCCGATTAGGCCTCAGCTTCTTTTGAGGAATCGATAATAATGCAGCTCTTCTGGTGGAGTAGGTGAAGACGGTGGTGTGGGAATGGAGGTGGTGTAAAAGACGAGCGGAACATCGGGGCAGCTCCTTGGAGGTGGAGGACGGGGTGGCGGAACCGGCGGGACGACGAGATCGATGACGGATCCTCATCCGGTGCGGTGGATGTGGGACGTTGAGATGCTGCTGTGGACGATGCTGTCTGGGAAGAGGCTCCGGCTGGGTGGCGGACGTAGGAGGGTGTGGGGCTTCGTGGGTTTTCGTGGCCTCGGTGTACGAATGGGTCGGTGGATGGGATGGGAGGGGGATTACCATGGCTTAGGGACGCACTTGTCCAAAATGTGGGGTAAGCTAGGCGGTTCATTTGGTTTAGGGGTATCACGGGCATTTCATGTGTCGGGATTTGCCGGAGGTGGGAGTTTTAGCGCATGTTGTAATTTTGGGATAGCAAGGCGCGGGTTGAGATGGAGGGAGTTTTTGGAGCACAAGGAGACAAAGATATATCTTAAATATTTTGGGGTAACAAGGCGCGGGTTGAAATTTCTGGACAAGCCTAACGTGTATTGTACCAAATCAATTTGCACTTCTGTCGCGGGAAACCATGGCCACCTATGGGACCAGGAGGCCCCTTGCTGGTTTTGGTAGGGGGGCGTCGCATTGCACAATGAGCAGACAAGTGTGAGGCAGCACAACATAGATCACACAGACAGTTTTACCCAGGTTCGGGCCGCCGCGAGGCGTAAAACCATACTCCTACTTTTGCTGGATTGATGGTGAAAATGTGGTGGTGGAGCGTAGTACACTTGCCCGGCAAGGGTTGCCTCAGGGCGGCAGCCACTATGCGTGTATGGGGGTGTGAGTTATCCAACCTTCTAACCTCCTACCCCCTTCTACCGTTGCCATGGGCCCCCTTTTATAGGTTAATGGGTCACCACATTGGCAAATCAGTCATTAGACACTGATAAGATGCCAAATAGTGCTATCATACCTAACTCTGCTGGCTGACAGGGCGCATTAAATGCACCACTTAATGTCGCATCGTTGCCTACCCGGCAAGCCTTGCCGGGCTTACTATGCCAGCTCCATGCCTGCTCATCTGACACTTCATAGGACGTGTGTCATCTGTAGGTTTTCTAGTAGATAGGTGCTGCCATGTCATGAATGGCTACCATGTACTCACTCTGCAACTTGACACTGCACTAATTGATGACGTGAGTCATGGTGGACTGCTTGATGAGGTGATTTAGCCTCCACAAGACCCAGCAGGCCCTGTCGGGATGCCTTGGTCATCTTGTTCTGGGGGTGGCCTCGTCCCTTGCCGGGCTCACCTGCCCGGCAAAGGAGGCCTTTCTCTTGGCAATATCTTGCTTCTCTAGCTTGGTCTTGGTCCCTTGAATATCTTGGTTTCTTGTACTCTGTCTTGAGTTGGCGCTTAAATCTTGATCGCACCAAAGAGGAAACGAGGACACTGCGTAAGCTGGCGCCCGCCTGGTCTCGATCGTCATGGCTCGTGTCATGGGCACCTCGCGAGGTACCCTTTGCCTTGATCTCTCCGCCTCCTCGCAAGCCTGCCTGGTGAGGCTGCCCTTGAGGAGGCCTTGCATCGTCCGCCCCGCGAGGCTTGGCCCCTCGCAAGGGTCTTGAGTGTTTGTTGATGAAGACGGGCCATACTGGGCCACTGGTTGAGCCACGCTGCAGGCCGCAGGCAGGCAAGTCTGGGGACCCCCGTTTCCAGAACACCAATAGTAGCCCCCTTGCCTAAGGCGTGCTCAAACTTGGCTTAGCAGCGAAGCCAAAGGGCAAGTGTGGAGCGCAGCGGGCCCCAACAGCCTGCGGCATTGGTCGCTGCGTGGCGATTGATTGGACGTGGGCGTTTCTGCTTCCCCACGCTGCCTCGGCAACTGCCCGACTGACAAAAGGCTGGCTTGGGTAAGGCTTGCCTTCATTGCTCTCCTTCGCCTTGCTCCAGATCCCCTTCCATGCTCTCTTGCTTCCGAAATCTCCAGATCCGCATTGTTCCTTCCCCTTCAGCGAGCAATGCCGCCCCGCAAGGCCAAGGTTTACGCGCTGCCGGATTGGTATTCACCGGCCCTGAACGCCCCCAATATGTCGGAGAAGAATCTCGCCGCTACACGCCTGATGATGGCGGCGGAGGGCAGCAAGATGGGGGAGACCGAACTCCGGGCTGGCTCCACCGAGCCGGAGGCTAAGGGGAGCAGCTTCTACCCCTTCTTCATGAACGCCGTTGTTGCCGGCCTGGTTCATCCCTTCTCTGAGTTCTTCTACGCCGTCCTCCGCAGTTATAGGTTGCAGGACCTTCATCTCCATCCCAACTCCATTCTCCTTTTGTCGATTTTCGCCTACTACTACGAGGTGCATCTTGGGGTGATGCCTTCCATGGCTCTGCTATGACACTTCTTCTCCCTCCGAATGAATGGCGTGCACGCCTCAGTGTGCGCCAACTTCATCGCATACTCCAAGGCCAATGCAATCTCGAAGACTGGGAACAGGGTCGACAACTTCCGGAGCAAGTGGGTCATGATGGATGCCAGATGTATCCACTCCCGGTTGGCGCTGCCAACGGGGGCGCCCCAGTCTGACGAGGGGTGGTCTCGCGCGAAGCTTACCGACGACTGGGCGAAGTTGGTGCTGGAGAAGATGAACGCCGACTTGAAGCCGGGTAACGCGAAGGCGGCGAAGCTGACAGGGTCCATGCTCCTGAGGGAGTTCTTGACGCAGCGGGTGGCTCCGCTTCACGCACACTCTCGCCCGCTGTGGACGCTCAGGTGCGCGGACGACGAGCTTCGCCTGAGCTCGGCAGCCTTGGATGATGAGGATCTGGCCGCAACCCTTCGCCTCCTGGTTGGGGACGACCAGGAAGGTCTAGGGGGTGCCCCTGCCCCCTGTTCCTCCGTGATGACTAGAAACAGGTGGTGGATGCCATGCCCACCTTTGATGGGCGCGGCCTGGTGCCGGCGGTGCCTCCTGTGGCTCAGGGGGCGACGACACCGGTAGAATTGTCTTCAGGTGACTCCCGCGGAGGAGGGGAGGAAGACGAAGAAGAAGAGGAGCGCGACTCAGAGGAGACCACTGAGGGGACGGGGGAGACCTCTCCTCGGTGTAGGGCCAGCATCATCCGCACCTTGCCAGATGAGGACGAGGCTGACACCACGCGGGAGGAAGAGGATCCACCCGCGATCTCGAAGAAGGACAGGTCGGCGCTGATCTGCCGAGGGGCTGCTCCTTCCCAGGCACCACCTGAAGGCGCCTCCAGCCCTTCTGATGCGCCCTCTCCTGCTCCTAGACCTCTTGAGGCAACACCCCAGACCATGAAGCTCTCGGGCATCAAGCTTGGCAAGAGGTCGGTGACCTATGCCGTGATCGACCAGTAAGTGCTTGAACTCCGTCTTGTTCTTGTTTTGGCTGCCGGGGCTTGACGTTTCTCCATCACTTGGTTTGGCCACCGGTTGCGACGAAGAAGAAGAAGGAGGACACAGCAACTCCGTCTGGGGCAGGCTCATCTGCCGCAGCCGCTCCTTCATCCGTGGGAAGGGGAGGCGGTGAAGTTCGCACCTCCCCTGCCCGATCGTCTTCGCGAGGCTTGGAGGAGCGCTCTGGCGGGGTGCCAGCCCCCATGGCCCTGCTGGCTTCGGAGGTGCCGGCGCCTGATGCTGTCGCTGAGGTAGCCAAGGCTCAGGAGCCCCCAGTCTCCCGAGCCGTGATTACGCTGCTGCCTTCTACTCCTGCACCGCTGGTTCCAGGTTCTTCTGCCTCCCCTGCTGTTTTGGACCGTGCCCTCTCCGAGTTGGGCCAGCTGAGAGGAGACCTTCAAGTCACCGACTCCCACCTCGTAGCCGGGCGCCTTGAGCTGGTCTCCGGCTTCGTTCATTCTGACACCTCCATCCGAGCGGCGCTGAGGCGGTGTGCGGCAGCTTCTAAGCAGGAGAAGCAAGCCGCCACCTAGGATGCAGCCGCCCCCAGGACCAGTGCAAGGCGCTGGAGGACGAGCTGCAGGGCTTGCGCGATAAGCACGCCAAAGGAGCTCGCGACCGCTAGGCGAAGGAGGAGGAGTTGAAGGCTCGGGGGGATGCCATAAGGGACCGCGACGCCGAGCTGACGCTGTCGGCGTTCTGGGAACGGGGGTACCCAGACTTGATTGCCTGCGGCCTGCGGCGTGGTTCAAGGAGTGGCCCAGTACGGCCCATCTTCATCAACATATGCTCAAGACCCTCGCGAGGGGCCAAGCCTTGCGGGGTGGACGATAGGAGGCTTCCCGGGCACAACCTCGTCAGGCTGGCTCGCGAGGAGTTGGAGAGATCAAGGCGGGGTACCTCACGAGGTGCCCGTGACGCAAGCCATGACGACCGAGGCCAGGCGGGCGCCGGCCTGCGCAGAGTCCTTGTTTCCTCTTTGGTGCAAAGGGGGCAAGCACAGGCAAGAGTATCAAGCTAAGGCAACCATTTCGGTGCAACAAGACCAAGACCAGCAGGACGGCAGAACGGAGGTCATCGTGGAGCCCAAGCCGGCGTCATCGTCAGGGCCTTTGGCAGGCGAGGACCAACTTTAGTAAGGATAAGTGTACTATATGTTCCCCTTTAAAATGGCCAATTGTTGGCGCCCTTCCCGCTCAATATTTGGGAAGAGGCCCAGGGCCACTGCCTATAAATAGGACTAGCCACCCACAGGGTGAGGGGAGAGGAGATTTTGGGCATCTGCGTCCGGAGATAGAGAGGGAGAGGCGACTGAACTCCCCTAGCAGTTCATCGCTCCACCGAAGAATAGACCCTCGCGAGGCTGTTCTTCCTTGTACTGCTCATCATCATCAGCCCCTGAGGCAATCCACACACCACAAACTGGAGTAGGGTATTACACCACAATGGTGGCCTGAACCAGTATAAATCTCGTGTCCCTTGTGTTGTTCTTCGTGTAGCTTTAGATCCTTGCGAGGCGACGAGACTTGGGTAGGTAGGAGGTGTGATCTCTGCGTGCACCCCAAAGTTCAAACCTTGAGGGTCTGCCGGAACCCGAAATCCGACATTTGGCGCGCCAGGTAGGGGTGCGCCGGAATCTGCCTTCCGTCGCCTCGTGTTTCACCGCCCATCGCATCCATGTCAGACGCTCGTCGAGCCCGTGCCAAGCGCCGGGCCGCTCTCGCCACTCGCGTCGCCCAGACAGCCACCGCCCCCGCTGTTCCCCGTTGCCTGCCGTCAACGCCGCCACCGGCCCGGCGGGGAACGAGCAGCAGGCGTTGTCCCTGCATCCTTCGGTGCGGTGAGAAGGCCGCACCGCCACCCCGTCGCTGACTCCAGCCGGCTCCTCGTCCCACGCCCGTCGCGCTCCTGCGGATGCGCATGCCGCGCTGCTCCTGGCGTGGGAGCCCGTGCACTACCGTCCCGTTGACGACCTCTATGACGAGTGGCTCGCTCGCATCACCGAGCTCGTCAGCGCCGCTGGGGGCTCCCCTGCACCATCCCTCTCACTGCACCACGTCCCGCCCTGCACGGGCGATGAAGCTCCGGGGGCGCCTCAGCCGCCTCCCCCTCAAGAAGGTGCCTTCGCCCCAAGGCACGTGGCCCCTGGGCGGACCCCACTCCGTCCGGCGACCCTGCTGAGTTCCTCCAGCTCTATGAGTTGGGCATCGAAGCCGCCAACGAGGACGAGAAGATCATGGCAAACTGGTTCCGCATGGCGCTCAAGGACGACGCCCGCACCTGGCTCCTGAACCTGGCTCCTGGCACGATATCCTCCTGGGACAACATGCGCACCCGATTCATCGTCAACTTCGAAGGCACCCACGACCGGCCCCCGGCCATGAGCGACTTGCACCGCATCAAGCAGCAGCCAGGAGAGACCCTGCAGAATTTCATCCAGCGCTTCAACAACGCTCATCTTAAGATCTCCAAGTTGTCTAAGGAGGCCATCATCTTAGCCTTCTTCGACGGCGTATGTGATGTCAAGATGAAGGAGGAGCTTGCGATCCATGAGGACCTGTGCACCTCCCTGGAGTTGTTCAACTTGGCGACCAAGTGCGCTAGGGCTGAGGAAGGGCGCCTTTCCCTCCTCGAGCTCCCAGCTGCTGACCCAGAAGAGAAGAAGCCCAAGGTCAAGGACGTGAAGGGCAAGGGGGTTGTCGTGCTTGCGGCAGAGCCGGACACCAAGCGAGGCAGGGATCAGCCTGAGTCATCCAAGGGTAGCCGATACTGCGTGTACCACGACCTCCACACCCACAACACCAACGAATGCCAAGAGCTCAGGGCCGTGCGGGACGTGCGTGCCGGCCGACGCCCCGAGCGCAGCGACCGGGGTTATGGACGAGGAGGAGGAAGAGGTGGAGGACGATGGGAAGATCGTGGCCCTCGCCAAGGGTGCCGTGACCGACCTCGCGAGGACCGCTGGCAGGACCAGCCTCGTGAGGGAGGTTGGAGGGACCCACCTCGCGAGGGGGGTTGGAGGGATCAGCCTCGCGAGGATCACCCACAAGGCAACGCGGGCCTCCCTCCTCTGCCACCACAGCCGAGGAGGAATGAAGACCATCATCAGGACGAGGGGGCTGGAGGCTTCCAGGAGCCGCGCGCAATCGCTTGCATCTTGGGTGGCGCTCAAGCCCCGGCCTCTCAGCGGATCTTCAAGCAGTTTGCTTGCAAAGTGAATGCAGTCCTCCCCAAGCTTGAGGCCACACGCCCTCTCAGGTGGTCAGCGTGTGCCATCACGTTCAGTTCAGCGGATCAGCTCATGTGTGCGGCCACAGCCGGAGTCCTCTCGATGCTTTGCTCCCCAATCATCAGCAATGTGCAAGTCACCAGGACCCTCATCAACGGCGGGGCAGGGCTCAATGTCCTATCCGTCGAGACGTTCAACAATCTCCAAGTGCCATAGAATCAGCTGCAGCCAACCAAGCCTTTCTCAGGAGTCGCCGATGGTTCCACGGTTCCGATAGGGCAGGTCCGCCTTCTTGTCACCTTCGGAAAGCGCCACAACTACCACACCGAGCTCATTGACTTCAACGTCGCTCACATTCGCCTGCCGTACAACGCCATCCTCGGGTACCCAGCCTTGGCCAAGTTCATGGCTGTGACACATCACGGCTACAATGTCCTCAAGATGCCAGGAAGCGGTAGAGTCATCACGGTGCCTTGTGAACAGAGAAATGTTGTGTGTTCACTGGAGCGTGCTTTCCAAGCCGCATCAATTGAAGACCCAGATCATAGGAGCGGGAGGTTTCCCGAGGCTGCCCCTAAGAAGAAGAAGACATCACCCGGTCCGACCCCTCGGGAGGCAATCCCCTCAGGGTCCACGCCTGTTCCGGGGGTGCCTCCTTCTGTCGCATAGGAAGGCGCGCTCGGCGCCCTCTTCGAGCAAGGCTCGGGGGCTCTCTCCTGGAGGGCCATCGACTTTGCTAAGATCACGAGGGAGGAGCTCGGGCACCACTTGGAGGCGTGTTTCAAAACACGTTTCCCGCCGGAAGGGGCGAGCCAAGGAGGGCCAAACCCTCAGGAGTTCGTCAACGAGATCGTTCAGGAGCTGCAGGAGTCAAGAGTCATGAGTGGCAGCTGCCGCTTACCCGCAGTAGCTCCCCATCCAGGCGAGGATGGTGGGCTGCGCGTCTGCATCAACATACCAGGACTCAACCGCGCCACCTCTCATGAGCGCCTCTGGCCCTCACGCGTGGGACGCTGCAAAGGTCCACCCCACAGCTATGTTCGCATGCCTTATGGCCAGCCAAACGCGGCTGTTGTGCGTCAGCGCCTCATGAGGAGCATCCTGGAGGATCAAAGCGGCCAGGCATTCCACGGTCGTGGCGGAGATGGAGATGGTCCGCAAAGAGCCGCCAGCGCCTCCGGAGCCTCGCGAGGCTCCTAGGCCTGGGGGCTCGTGAAGATCGGCTTCCCTAGCGCATGTCGTCCGCTACTTCAGCATCCTTTCATCTTCAACATCATCAGGTGACATCCTTCGAGCTTCATTTTCAGCTGGGAGCGCCCCCGAGGGCTGCATCATTCCCAGGCCGCGTGGGTCCGTCCCTACGGCATGTATCCCTTTAGTTCATGTTTTTAGTTTACTTTATCGGGGGCGCCCCTCGGGCTGCATCATCCCCAAGTCGCTCGGGTCCGACCCAGCAGCGTTCGCCTCTTTGTACGCCTATCTAATTGGATCTGCTCCTTCATGATTAACGTGCTTGACCTAATCGCCCACTCGATTGGCACCAACTGATGGGGCTGCTCCCTAATGGCACGACGCTTGCGCATGGGTCCGTCCCTGCTGCGTCAGTAAACCTGAATGGCTGAGCTCTAGCCGCAGCAACCCCGCAAGGCGCCACCTCACCAAGCCTTCAGCGCCTCTCACCCTTCCAGAGCAACCAGCAGCTGGCTGACAACTGTAACGGCAAACTATCGTTTTCTTGTGATGAGCTCGCAGTATCTCTTTGAGGAGCAGCGTGGGGCGAGGCCTTCGCAGCGTCTCCTTCACTCTCGCCCGCGTGAACCGCTTGCATGCTAAAGGGGGGTACCTGAGCATCGCGACTCATGGGCTCTTACTAGCTCTCCAGCCCTCACCTCCTGGCCTTGTCCACGGCATCGCGACCGGGCATACCAGCGATGGATGTGCTCGCTCGAGGGCCGGGACCTGAGGACGTAGAGCATGAAGGGGAGCAAAGGCGAGAGGGAAGAAGCGCGTCGGGACCTCGCCAGGCAACTCCTCAGCTGCCGAAGCGTGGTCCTGCTACCGCGCCAAGGAGTGGCTTCTAACCCCCGAGATAAGTCATCCTCTGGACATACTAGCTATTGCAACACCAACCTCGCGTCTAATGCGGTTCCGTTTTGGCAAGGTCGCACTCCTTTCTCACCGAACGATGACTGCTTGAGCGCTAAAGGGGACCTCCTGAGCATCGCTACTCAGGGGCTCTTACTAGACCCCGGGCCGCTCACCTCCTGGCCTTGACCACGACATCGTGACCTGGCATACCAGCGACGGCTGAAGCCTGCCTTGGGACCGGGACCTGTCAGCGTAGAGTGTCAAGTCCTTGCGAGGTTCGAAAGGAGGAACTAAGCTAAGACGGGACGAGCATCTCTCACCGCTTCACGATAAGGATCATATTAGCAAATGGAACTACAAGCACCTTACAAACCCCCATGGGGTGTGTTTTTCGATTCCTCGCAGGGAACAAAGGAGCAAATCCTAAAGAACGCTAACTACACACGCCTCTAGAAAAGACGCCATCATCAACAGTGGGCCGTCAGGCACCGGCGCCAACCCCATACAGGTAAGTGGCGACGGCGGCCTGACGAGCGCCCTGCTCCGAGAGCGACGCAAGCTCGGGGGCTCGTACCTGTCATCGCTCGTCTCTGGAGTCGCGAAGAGCTCAGCGGAGTCATTGGATCCTCCGACACCTCCGCTGCCTGAGGAGCTACTGGGGAAGCAATTGGCGAGCCTAATCCTCGCCGCGGCAGGGCCGCCACCACCTTTCTCAGGGCAGCACTCTAGCCGGCGTCCCTCCACGTCGAAGACCTTGAAGAACATCAGGGAGGCGCCATCATACTCGAGGTGGGTTATGAGGGTGCCACCCGTCCGGCAGACCCGGGCGATCTCGCCCCAGCCACGGGTTAGGTAGACCCTGCCCGGAGCGACGACCGCAACCTCCGCTTCGGTCGCAGGGGCACTGCAGTCAGCATGCTGCAGCCAAAGCTCGATAGGCCCCCTCGGGGGGATCTCGAAGGCGAAATAAGGAGGGAGGCGAATCCAAGACCGAGGAGGCATGGCGGTGTGAAGCACGAGCTTGCGAGAGGAGCCCCCAGCGTGAACTCCAGGAGGGACGATGCGCACCGCCGTGATCCGTCGGCGGCGGCGGTGCCTCTGGCCGTGCCTCTCGGTGCCAGCACCTGCAAGACCCTCGATCCGGCGTACAAGGGCAATGGGAATCCAGGCGGCGGCCGCTCGAACCATGGCCTCAACACGTCCTACCAAGCACCTCCTTCTCCATGGCAAGAGGCGGGCCGTTTCTTCGGAGGAAGCGGGCCAGGACCCTCTCGGGGAGCATTCCCCTTCTCTTCAGCCGTAAACTGGTGCCATTGGCGTAGCAAGGAGCGAGGACGAAGAGGAAGATGGAGAGTAGCAGGAAGAGATGTACTGGAAGGGCTCTTGCCATTCCATACATATAGCCGAGGGAGGCCAACTGTCGGCCTCCACGATCACAAGTAATCATGACCTGTTTTGCATGCAGGGACTTGTCACTTCGTGCAGTTGCCGAGGCGTCGTGAGGGACCCAGGACGCCCACGTCCAATCAACCACCACGCAGCGCCAAGGTCAAGAGGCTATTGGGGCCACTGGCGCCGACTTGCCCTTCTTCTTTGCTAAGCCAAGTCCAGGCGCGCCTTGGGCCCGAGGGCTACTGTCGGCGTTCAGGGAATGGGGGTACCCAGACTTGCCTGCCTGCGGCCTGCGGAATGGCTCAAGGAGTGGCCCAGTACGGCCCATCTTCATCAACATATGCTCAAGACCCTCGCGAGGGGCCAAGCCTCGCGGTGCGGATGACAGGAGGCTTCCTCGGGCACAGCCTCGTCAGGCAGGCTCGCGAGGAGGCGGAGAGATCAAGGCGGGGTACCTCACGAGGTGCCCGTGACGCAAGCCATGACGACCGAGACCAGGCGGGCGCCGGCCTGCGCAAAGTCCTTGTTTCTTCTTTGGTGCAAAGGGGGCAAGCGCAGGCAAGAGTATCAAGCAAAGGCAACCATTTCGGTGCAACAAGACCAAGACCACTAGGACGGCAGAACGGAGGTCATCGTGGAGCCTAAGCTGGCGTCATCGTCAGGGTCTTTGGCAGGTGAGGACCAACTTTAGTCAGGATAAGTGTAGTAGATGTTCCCCTTCAAAATGGCCAATTGTTGGCGCCCTTCCCGCTCAATATTTGGGAAGAGGCCCAGAGCCTCCGCCTATAAATAGGACTAGCCACCCACAGGGTGAGGGGATAGAAGATTTTGGGCATCTGCGTCCGGAGATAGAGAGAGAGGCGACTGAACTCCCCTAGCAATTCATCGCTCCACCCAAGAACAGACCCTCGCGAGGCTGTTCTTCCTTGTACTGCTCATCATCATCAACCCGTGAGGCAATCCACACACCACAAAGTGGAGTATGGCATTACACCACAATGGTGGCCTGAACCAGTATAAATCTCGTGTCCCCTATGTTGTTCTTCGTGTAGCTTTAGATCCTTGTGAGGCGACGAGACATGGGTAGGCAGGAGGTGTGATCTCCGTGTGCACCCCAGAGTTCAAACCTTGAGGGTCTACCGGAACCCGAAATCTGACAGACGCGGCTGTCAGAGTCGCAGGCTGCTGAGCGCAGCCAGCTGGAGACGCTGGAGCAGAAGTTGAGGGTGGAGAGGGCCGAGCTGGACGCCAAGGCAAAGGTCCTGGCCGAGGACCGCGTGGCCTTTGCTCGCCTCGATGAGAGGGCTCGCGTGTCCCTGAAGACGCTCTATGAGAGTGGCTTGGAGAAGCCACTGGCTGGCGCCAAGGATGGCCCCGCCTAGCTTCTTCCCTTCATGGTCGAGGCGCTCGAGGAAGTCGTGACCGGCGTCGGCCCCATGGCCGAGGTGGAAGCTCGCGTCCTTTCTTCTGCTGCGTTGATGTGTGTCTTCAGCCACGTCCACCTTTGCGATCCTGACGCCAATCTCGATGAGCTACCGGAGCCCGTGGACAACGAGCACTTTCCTGATGCTGCTGAAGCCATGAAGGGCCAGGGGGAAGCCTTGCTGGGGAAGTTCCGCACCTTTGCTACTGCACCCACAGCAGGCGCTGCTGATCCTGCAGCCTCGGGAGGTGGATCTGGTGAGGGCCACACCACCACGGGTGTGGAGCCCCTGGCGCATGACGGTGCTATCCAAGGGTGATCTTCTCACGGCTTCATTCCTGTTTAATTCCTGCAAGATGCACTATGCCTCGTGGAGGCATTTAAACTTGCATTTGGTATCGTGAAGACAATTATGGCATGTAATATTTGCTCCGGGATTTGCTTCAAGATTTTGCGGTTTCCTTCCTATTTGCTTTATGTTTTACGTCGGCAGAGACCAGCCCCGCACATACCTCAACCGCCATTGGCCCCGACCGGATCATCAGGACGGAACCAAGGAGTGAGGGGCTACGTGACAAGTTAGGCTCCTGAGTCACGCTGCTCAGGAGTCCCCCTTGATGCACAAACAACAAATAGGGAAAGAACATAGGAGTAGATCTATCGTTCTACGTCGGCAGGGCCCGGCCCCGCGCATACCTCAACAGCCATTAGCCCCGACCGGGACGGGACTAACGAGTGAGGGGCTACATGACCAGTTAGGCTCCTGAGTCACGATGCTCAAGAGTCCCCCTTCACATTCAAACGACCTTCATACCTTGGATCCACTCGGGGAGGGCGCGCGACGACTAGGTCTGAGGGACCTGGCTGGGTGGCGTGCGCTCGGGCGTGACCCGGGCGCAGCCCCCGTGTCCAGCCACATCGTGTGACGCTCCCGAGGGGAGATGTTGCGATGAGGCCAGACACTGAGCTCTGGGCTCCCTAAGGTTGATACGGCCGTGGGCCGCCCTCAGTTGTTTATCACCAGCGCGGAGCATAGTGCTTTCGTATGTGTACGGGCATAGCCGTTCCTTGGCAGTGTCGTCAGCCAGCGCGGAGCATGGTGCTTCCACTGGTGCATGGGAGGGGGGCCCCTCCGGGAGGAGCCCCCAGGGCATGTAAAGCCCCGCCCTGACACGTGGCTTGCACGGCAGGGCTAGACGAGGTGTATCTGCGCACTCGTGAGCCAGCGCGGGGATCACGAGGCCCTACCTCAAGGCGGGTTGCGCCTGGTCTTGAGCCTTGGATGGCTGTGTGTTCCTGCGAGATGGTTAGATACAAATGCTCTACGTCCTCAGGTCCCGGCCCTTGAGCGAGATCAGCCGCCGCTGGTATGCAAGGTCGCGATGCCGTGAACAAGGCCAGGGGGTGAGAGCTAGAGAGCCAGTAAGAGCTCCTGAGTTGCGATGCTCAGGAGCCCCCTTTTAACGCGCAAGCGATTTGCATGAGGGAGAGGAGGCCCGTGGTAGGCGGCAGATGATAATCATAGGCAGGTTAAGCATGAAAGGCAAATCATCTTAGATAAACGCAGAATGGATACATGCCACTGGGTCAGGCCCGAGCGGCTTGGGGATGATGCAGCCCGAGGGGCGCCCCCAGCAAGGTCACCTAAAGACATAAGCAAAAGGGATACATGCCACAGGGACAGACCCATGCGGACTGGGAATAATGTAGCCCTGAGGGCGCTCCTAGCTGAAATGAACTCGGAAGATGTCACCTGGTACCATTGTAGAGGGGGTGTTGAAGTAGCTAAAGATGCACGATGAAGAGGTCGATCCTCACGAGCCACCGGAGCCCTGAGCCTTGGGAGGCTCTGGGGATCCAGGCGGTTCCTTGAGGACCATCTCCATCTCTGCCAGGACCGCTGATGCCTGGCCTCCTGAGCAGCCAGAATGCCCCGTAGATGGCGCTGGTGGGTGGCAGCCGCGTTCGGCAGGCCGAAAGGCATGCGAACGTAGCTGTGCGGCGGACCCTCACAACGTCCCACACGCGAAAGCCAGAGGCGCTCTTGAGATGCGGCTTGGTTGAGCCCTGGGACATCGATGCGGACGCGCAGCCCACCATCCTCGCCTGGATGGGGAGCTACGCCAGACAAACGGCGGTCGCCGCGTATGACTCTTGCTTCCTGAAGCTCCTGAGTGGCCTTGGTGATGAACTCCTGAGGGTTGGGCTTTGCTTGCCCCATGTCTTCCTGAGGGAAACGTGCTGCGAAGCACGCCTCCAAGTGGTGCCCGAGCGCCTCCCTTGTTATTTTGGCATCGTATGAGGCCCTCCATAAGAGAACCTCCAAGCCCTGCCCGAGGAGGGCGCCGGGTGCGCCTTCCTATGCGATGGAAGGAGGCGCCCCTTGCATGGGCGTGGATCCTGATGCGACACCTCCTGAGATGCCAACCTCATGAGGCCTTGAGCTGGGCGATGTCTTCTTCTTCTTGGGAACTGCTTCAGGAGGGTTCTCGCCCTTGCTGTCCGGGTCCTCGATTGATGTAGCTTGGAAGGTGTGCTCGAGGGAGCACACCGCATCTCTCTCTTCGCAGGGGACTGTGATGATTCCGCCACTTCCTGACATCTTGAGGATGTTGTAGCCATGGTGGGTTACTGCCATGAACTTGGCCATGGCTGGATACCCAAGGATGGCATTGTATGGCAGGCGAATGTGGGTGACGTCGAAGTCAATGAGCTCGGTGTGGTAGTTGTTGCACTGTCCGAAGGTGACAGGGAGGTGGACCTGCCCTATCGGGGTGGTGGAGCCATCAGTAACTCCTGAGAAAGGCTTGGTAGGCTGAAGTTGATCATATGGCACTTGAAGTTTGTTGAACATCTCAATGGACAGAACTTTGAGCCCTGCGCCGCCATCGATGAGGGTCCTGGTGACTTGCACGTTGTTGATGACTGGGGAACAAAGCATCGGGAGGACGCCAGCGGTAGCCGCACACAAAAGGTGATGGCACACTTGGACCACCTGAGCGGGCGCGTGGCCTCGAGCTTGGGGAGGACTGCGTTCACCTCGTGAGCAAACTGCTTGAAGATGCGCTGAGAGGCCGGGGCCTAAGCTCCGCCCAAGATGCAAGCGATAGCACGTGGCTCCCGGAAGACCCTAACCCCCTCATTCTGGTGGTGGTTGTTGTTCCTCCTTGGCGGTGGCGGCAGAGGAGGAAGGCCTGCGTTGCCCTGCGGGCGATCCTCGCGAGGCTGATCCCTCCAGGCTCCCTCGCGAGGCTAGTCCTGACAGCGATCCTCACGAGGTCGGTCACGCCACTCCTAGCGAGGGCCTCGGTCGTCCCATCATCCTCCGCCTCGTGATCCTGCTCGGCCATAGCCCCGGTCGTCGCGCTCGGGGTGTCGACCGAAGCGTCCTTCTCGAACGGCCCTGATCTCTTGGCACTCGTTGGTGTTGTGGGTGTGGAGGTTGTGGTAGGCGCAGAACGGTCGGCTTCCCTTGCATGACTCTGGATGGTCCCTGCCGTGCTTCGTGTCAGGCTGCTCCTTTGCACTTCACGTCTTTGGCCTTTGCTTTCTTCTCTTCTGGGTCAGCAACTGGAAGCTCGAGGAGGGAGAGGCGTCCTTCCTCGGCTCTTGTGCACTTGGTCGCCACGTTGAACAGCTCCAGAGATGTGCATAGATCCTCGTGGATGGGGAGCTCCTCCTTCATATTGACGTCGCGGACACCATCAGAGAACGCTGAGATGAGAGCCTCGTCTGTCACCTTGGGGATCTTGAGGCGGGCGCTGTTGAAGCGCTGGATGTATTTCTGCAGGGTCTCCCCGAGCTTCTTCTTGATGCGGCGCAGGTCACCTGCAGCCGGAGGGCAGTCGTGAGTGCCCTGGAAGTTGGCGATGAAGTCATCTCGTCCTAGGAGGAGATCGAGCCGGGAGGCAGGTTCAGGAGCCAGCTGGGGGCACCGTCCTTGAGCGCCATAGGAAACCACTTCGCCATGACCTTTTCGTCTCCGTTGGCCGCCTCGATGCCCAGCTCGTAGAGCTGCAGGAACTCCACAAGGTCGGCTGTACCGTCATAACGAGGAGGTAGATCCGGCTTGAACTTGCCCGGCCAAGCGACGCTACACAGCTCGATGGTGAAGGCACGACAACTTGTTGTGGCCACCAGAGCCCTTTGCAGACACGGGGCTTGCTCCTGTAGGTTCCCGCGCACCGCCGCCAGGGGTAGCACGTGGTCTTGACGCACTGGTGTAGCGACGCGGTCTTGTTGTGCTGGTGCAGGGAGCACGTGAGCGCCTTCTTGAGGCCGAGGGATTTCTTGGCAGCTTCTTTCTTGCCGCATGGGTGGCTGGGCGCTGGACGCGATGGGTCATGTCCAGGGGCCGCGCGCCTTGGAGCCAGGGCGCATTCTTGAGGCGGAGGTGGCGGAGGCGCTCCCTAATCCGCGTCGTGCATGCATGACGGAGGGCGAGGCAGCAAGAGGGACGGCACGGGAGAGCCCCCTGCGGCGCTGATGAGCTCGGTGATGTGAGCGAGCCATTCTTCATAGAGGTCATCGACGGGGAGGTAGTGCAGGAGCTCACGTGCCAGGAGCAATGCGGCCTGCATGTCCGTGGGGCGCGTGACAAGCGCGAGACAACGAACCAGCTGGGGTCAGCGACGGAGTGGCGGTGCGGCCTTCTTGTCGCACCGAGGGATGCAGCGAAGATGCCTGCTGCTCGTTCCCCACCGGGCTGGTGGCGGCATTGGCGTTAGGCGACGGGGAACGACGAGGAGGCCCGCCGACGGGAGCCGTCTGGGCGACACGGGCGGCGAGAGCAGCTCGATGCTCGGCGAGAGCAGCTCGATGCTCGGCACGAGCTCGCCGAGCGTCTGCTATGGATGCGATGAAGCGATGGGACGCTGATCAGCGTAAGGTAGATTTCGGCGCACCCCTACCTGGTGCGGAAAATGTCAGATATCGGGTTCCGGTGAAACCCTTAAGGTTCAAACTCTAGGGTGCGCCCTACTGAAACACGCCCACAACCTCGCTGCGATTTCTAAGCTAGCACGATGAACAACACAAGAGACATGAGGTTTATACTGGTTCGGGCCACCGTTGTGGTGTAATACCCTAATCCAGTGTGTGGTGTGATGGATTGCCTCTTGGGCTGATGATGAACAGTACAGAGGAAGAACAACCTCGCGAGGAGAGGTGTTTTTGTGCTTGTTGGTGTGTAGATGAACCTCTAGATGAGAGCACTTCTACTGTGGTGGCTAGCCCTATTTATAGAGGCCCTGGTCCTCTTCCCTAGCGGGAAGGAGCCAACAACGGCCATTTTGAAGGGGGACAACTAGTACAAGCTATCCTGACTAAAGGTGGTCTTCGCCTGCCAAAGGCGCTGGTGATGACGCCATCTTGGGCTCCACGGTGACCTCCATCTTGTTGTCCTGCTGGTCTTGGTCTCGTTGCACCAATATAGAAACCTTTCCCTGATGCCTCGTTACTCCGCACCTACGCTTGCCTCCTTTGCACCAAAGAGGAAACGAGGACACTGCACAGGCTGGCGCCCGCCTGGTCTCGATCATCATGGCTTGCGTCATGGGCACCTTGCGAGGTACCCTTTGCCTTGATCTAGCCGCCTCCTCATTAGCCTGCCTGGTGAGGCCGCCCTTGAGGAGGCCTTGCATCGTCCGCCCCGCGAGGCTTGGCCCCTCATGAGGGTCTTGAGTGTTTGTTGATGAATACGGGCCGTACTGGGCCACTAGTTGAGCCACGCCGCAGGCCGCAGGCAGGCAAGTCTGGGGACCCCCGTTCCCAGAACACCAACAGCCCCGGTCCAAGCTCCATTGTTGTGGTTGTGCTCGTCGTTGGGCGAATGGGGCACAAATAGAGTAACCCCTTCGACTGGGCCTTGTGGAGCGCGGCCGTCGGGGTGTTGCTGATGCTGCTCTCCTCCGGTTCCTCCTACTCCTACGTCGGCCGCGGGGGAAGTGGTGGCAGTGCCGCCTGCTCTAACCACATCCCCAACAGCGTCCGCGTCCTTGAGCGTCTCCGTGTCCCCTGCAGCGTTGGAGGCCGTGGGCGGCGCAGTCTTCGAGGTGGATGGATGAACCGAAGAAGAGGGTTTTTTCATGGGTGCCATGGTTGATGGCATCGTCGAAGATGCAGTTGGCGATGATGGTGACGTGCTGCTCACATCTTCAGGTTCACGCAAGTAGGCCCCCTTCCTGGCGCGCCAAAGATGTCGCGGGAAACCACGACCACCTATGGGACTAGGAGGCCCCTTGCTGGCTCGGCAGGGGGACGTCGCATTGCACAATGAGTAGACGAGCATGAGGCAGCACGACAGAGATCACACAGGCAGTTTTACCCAGGTTCGATCCACCGCAAGGCATAAAACCTTACTCCTACTATTGGTGGATTGATGGTGGAAATGTGGTGGTGGAGCATAGTACACTTGCCTGGGAAGGGTTGCCTTAGGGCAGCAGCGACTACGCGTGTATGGGGGTGTGAGTTATCCAACCTTCTAACCTCCTACCCCCTTCTACCGTTGCCATGGGCCTCCTTTTATAGGTTAAGGGGTCACCATAGTGGCAAATCAGTCATTAGACACTGATAAGATGGCAAATAGTGCTATCGTACCTAACTCTGCAGGCTGACAGGGCGCATTAAATGCACCGCTTAATGTCGCATTGTTTCCTGTCCGGCAAGCCTTGACGGGCTTACTCTGCCAGCTCCATGCCTACTCGTCCAACACGTCCTAGGATGGGTGTCGTCTGTAGGTTTTCTGGTAGAAAGGTTGCCACTTAATCACTCTGCGGCTTGACACCGCACTAATCGACGACATGAGTCATGGTGGAGTGCCTGGTGAGGTGATTTAGCCTCTGCAAGTCATGGAAGGCCCTGCTGGAACGCCTTGGTCATCATCTTCTGTCTCCTGACAGTATCTTGCCTCTCTGGCATGGTCTTGGTCCCTCGAATCTCTAGGTTTCTTGTACCCTGTCTTGGGTTGGTGCTTCAATCTTGATCTTGGGCATGTGCATAGTCAAGGTCCAGGATTTGTTGCATCGACAACTTCCCTCGACAAAAAAACAAAAGGAAATTAATTTGCACCACACCAGAGTCTAGTCCCGTGTACTGTACCAAATCAATTCGCACTACAAATGCCATTCAAAACTTTGACATGCTACGTTCAATTAAAATATTTCTCTACGTGTATAATGCATGCAACCTGCTACTCAAATGAACGTTTTAGTGCATTCCAAAAGTATATACTACCACTTCAATATGAACTAAATTTGAATTCATTTCTCTTTTTGAATAAGATCTACAATCATGATTGTTGTCACATTAAACCATTTGAATTCGTTTCTCTATTTTAATAAGATCTACAATCATCATTATTGTCAGCTAAACCACCATTTGTATATTATGTTCACAAAGACACAGCCGATTGTACTAAGGTAGGGTACCTCAAGACCCCAACTTGTGCACGGCAGCCCCAGCTCCCGCAACCAGATCCATCAAATGCTTGCCGGAGATCATCTCCGCTCCACACCAAGCCGCTCAAGAACAAAGTATATAAGATAGAAATTCAAGACCCCGGCAAGAGGAGCTTGCCGGGAAGGCCATTCCTGTGCTCAAGGCTCGTTACTCCTCACAGATCCCCGGCGAGAGGAGCTCGTCGGGAGGACCAAGATCACATCACAAGTCACGCCTCGGCGCCTTGTAGCCCGGCGAGACCCGGGGCGGCAAGTCACAGAGCCCGGCAAGCCCGGGCCCGGCATGATCAAGGCCCGGCAAGGAGCTTGCCGGGAGAGCTGTGCACGTGCCCGCACTCCAGCTCATTTGCCCACGCGTCGCCTCCGGCCTTCTCCAGACGCGTGGCAGGTGGCTGTCTTTGCATGAAGAATGCGGTGGCACTCCACGGTGGTGGCTACGCCGCGTGGCGAAAGAAGACGCAATGGCGCGGAGCTTTTTAAGACGGCGACGGGCATTTAATGCCCTTGTCCCCTCTGTCAAAAGTAGGTAGAAAGCATGTGGCTACCTTGTTGCGCCAAGACTGCTTCAACTACCACCTCTTTTACATTTTTACCCTCTACCCTATGTTGACACTGTCGGTGACCCTTGCCCTATAAAAGGAGGCCCATGCACAACGAGGGGGGTTCGACTCATTTGCAACTCTCACGCTCGGGAAGCCACTACTGTAGCTCTTCAAGCTCCCGAAGCACAATACAACACAAAGCAGCAGTAGGGTTTTACGCGACGATCGCGGCCCGAAGCTGGGTAAAATCCTCAGCGTCGCCTCGATCTGCTCTCCGCGAGCCTCCGCCCGTGCGAACACACGAAGGGCCCGGCCCCATAGGTGCCGCGCCACCCATCCGTCATGACATCTCTGGCGCGCCCGGTAGGGGCGTCGAGGTTGTGCGAACCTGATCCGGCGTCAAGGCCAAAGACTCTTTCATCAACCTCTCCGGCCGTCGGCAGCTTCATCGACAATCGCGCCATGGCCCCAAGACGAGAGCCGAGGGTCGCAGACCATCTCCGTCTTCCCGCCGCCGCCGAGCCGACGGCAGCGGAGGAGACGCCGGTGGAAGAGTGGACACCGGCGAGGTGCTCGCGGTGCCACCAGATCAAGGACGGGCGGAGGACCACGCCGGCCTCCGAGACCCACGCCCATCTCAGCGCACCACAACCCAGCGGCGCCGTGTTACGAAGATGGTGCCCGCATGCTGGGGCTAGAACATGCAGGGGCTCGCGGGATGCTCCGGACTGCCGCCCGAGCATGAGCAAAGCGAAGTGCCGACAAGACCTGCTCCTCCTGCCGCTATTAGGAGTCCGAGCACGCCCGCTCCGCGCGCCGCTTCGCTCCGCTCCCCCCACGCTCCGGCAAGCGTGTCTCACGAGCGCTACTGCGATCGCCGAGGATGCGCCATCGAGCTCTAAGTCCGCGAGGACGGCTCAGTGCTTACTCCGACGAGCGCAGCTCCTCGGAACGCTCTAAGCCCGGCGAAGACAACTTTGGTGTTCGTTCCGGCAAATGCACCTCCCCGGAGTGCTGCGCTGCCGTCAGGAACGCACCATTGAGCACCTCCAGCGGGTGCGAGGAAACAAGAAAAAGAAAAGCTAAGTCGCTCGCGCCTTCATGCAGAGCGCTCCTTAATCTCATACTTTTATTCGTTATATCCTCTCGATTTGTCGTTTGTGTTCAAACCTGCACGCCGAGGAGCTCTTGTGGATAGCCGCACCCTTACTTCGCTTCCAACACACTCAACGAGTAAAAGAGCGAGCGGCGACCAGCTTCGCACCCTCGTTTCGTTCGAGTCTGCTCAGCAAGTTAAGCGCGTCGCGAACTAGACACGGCAAGGTTGCTTGCCGGAAGCGACGCCAGCCAGCGGGCTGCTGATGTCCCGTGACTCAGCAAGCGTTAAGCACCGCAAGTTCCTCGGCGTAAGGCTTAAAGCGCACAAAGGATGCTGGGTAGAGGGTGTAATGTTGCAAGCCTTGCCGTGAGATGCCCTTGGTATGGGAGGCTTGGGCGCAAGAGGAGCCAAGCCGTGGCCCAGTTACGTACTTGTTTTGTTTCCGAGTCCGCTCAACAAACACAAGTGTGCTGCAGCACCCTTATCTTGCTTCGAGCCACGCCAGCAAGTTAAGCGTCGAATCGCCCGACAAGGTTGCTTGCCGGAAGCAACACCGCTTAGCGGGCTGTCCCGCCGCAAGCGTGTTCGCCCGACAAGCTCCCCAAGAGCGAGAGCACAAACATACGGCGATGAGCCGGCATCGATTGCATAGTCAAGATTTATATACACATACATGTGCATTGAGCAATCGATATCTACCTCAGCTATTTTCATGGCTAAAATTGCAGCAACAAGGGAGAACCGAAGACCACACCGGCGCTTAGGATCCGGCAAGCCCGATGTCGCGGGGGCTGCGATTGTTAAGGCTCTCCTCGGCAAGCCAGCTGGGCCGCGAACGCCAAGATTCGTCTCCGGCAAGCTAGAGTTCTTTGGGGCTGCTATTTCAGATAAGTTTTTCATCCTCGTCATGCATCCTCTCGTGGACGGGGAGATGCGGATCTGCGTCTTTGAACGATCGTGTCTTGTAAAAACCGTGACGTGGAGGAACCGAGTCGTGGCCCGCTTATGCGTGCTTGGTTTGTTTCGAGTCCGCTCAACAAACCCAAGTGTGCGCTGCACCTCTACCTTGCTTCCGAGCCTGCTCGGCAAGATAGACGTCAGAATCGCCCGACAAGGTTGCTTGCCGGAGTGACACCACCAGCGGGCTGTCCCATGATGCGCTAAGCGTGTTCGCCGGCAAGCTCCCGATAGCGTAAGCACATACAAGGCACGCAATCAAGTAAAAGACTCATCCGCAAGCTTTCCCCTCTTTTCATTAAAAACATCCAATTTAGTACAAGTCCATGGAGGATGAAAAACATGATAGAGAGGATTACAAGTTCTTAAATGCAGCTAATGCCCGAGGGCTTACAAACTAAAAAGATAAGGTGCCGTGATCCTCTCCTGCTTCCCTGCTCAGAGTTCAGGAGGTAGGTCAGGAGCCCCGGCAAGACAGGCTTGCGGGAGAGAAGACCCCGCAAGAAGAGCTTGTCGGGAAGGGCGAAGGAGCGACAAGGGGGCGTGGCGGTGGCGCCACCGTGCCCTGAGAGCTGCGCAAGGTGACGGGCATGGGGAACGATGCCGAAGAACCAGCGGCAAGCCCTCGAAGCCCTTGAAGAGCCACGGCGCCGAAGACCCCAAGAGAACACCCCGGGGGCCGGCCAGGGGCTTGGCGGAGTCGGAGGCGTAGGAGGCAGAGCTTGAAGACGGGGTAGTGGGACGTCAGCACGCTATCGAAGGCTACTCGCCCTCGTGCTGTGACGTAGCGGCCTTGCCGCCACTCCCCCTCTTCCTCTTCCGCAGCCTCCCTACGCCCGCCGCCAAGAAGACGGCCCCGGGGAGTTCAGGAGCCCGGCAACCCAGAAGAAGGGGTTGCGGTGGCCTTGAGGCAGCGGTGTCCGACGTCTAGTCGGGCCCGCCATCCCTCGCGTCGCTGTCGCTCCCTCCTCGTCACTCTCGCTCGAGGAGGGGCCTTCGCTATCCGAGGAGCTGTCCACACAGCAGCGCACCCGGGTTCCATAGTCGCCGAAGACCTTGACGGCGAGGAGATCACCATCCAATAACTTGAAATGGAGGGTGAACCCCGCCGTCAAGCTATGGATCCGGCGAATGTCTTCCACCCTCGGTCGAAGAACATCACGCAGGGGCTGGGGACACGACACTCACCCGAGTGCCGCTGATCCCGCAGCCCCTCATGCGTAGCTCCATCACGTCGGGTGGGTCGGTCCCATCGCGTCCATAAGCGGGACCGCAGCCGAGGCGGCGGCGAGGCGCGCCCAAGCTTGATGAAGAACTCCCGGGGTCATCTCGGTGTGGACGCGCCGTGGTCGAGACGCCGGGGAGACAGGGAGGCACGTCGCCACGGCCGCCTCTCCCCGACCGCCTCGGCCACGCCCTCGACCTCGCCCCATGCCACGCCCCTTCCTCTCCCTCTCGTGGACGGCTCCACCACCACGGGAGCGGGTTGGGAGCGGTCGCTGCCCGAGGCAACTCGCGCCGCCACCGCCGAGAACCGGGATTCCCTCCTTCCATGACGGCAAGAAGAAAGAAGATGAAGACGAAGGGAGAAGTGGGTGAGTGTGGCGTTGCACCCCTTCCGCCCTATTTAAAGGGGCGGGGTGGGGACTCAACCGCCTGGCCGACCAATCGAAGCGAGGAGGCAGAGGAGGGGCCGACTCGCCCTCTCCGCCTGGGTGTGGCTCGGTCTCCCACCTTCGCCGCCCGACCCCGTGCATGAGGGCTGCGTGGCTAAAAGCGAGCCAGAGCGGCAGGTGAAGCGACCCGCTCTGCGCCACGATCACGGGTGGATGCCTTAAAGGCTGCATCGCCGCCCACTCCTCCCACGACACCACAATCAACGCGTGTTGTTCGGGAGGGAGACGCAGACGCAGTGGATTCGACGCGCCATGGGCCGGCGCCCGTGCCTTTGTCTTGGGCCTGGCCCAACAGCGCTTCGGCACCGTGTATGGCCCAGGCCGGGGCTCTGTCGGTGTACTAAGGTAGGGGTACCTCGGTACCCCAACTTGTGCACGGGCAGCCCCACTCCCCGCAACCAGATCCATCAAATGCTTGCGGAGATCATCTCCGCCCACACCAAGCCGTTCAAGAACAAAGTATATAAGATAGAAATTCAAGACCCGGCAAGAGGAGCTTGCGGGAAGGCCATTCCAGGCTCAAGGCTCGTTACTCTACAGATCCCCGGCGAGAGGAGCCTCGTCGGGAGGACGAAGATCACATCACGAAGTCACGCCTCGGCGCCCCAAGGCCCGGGCGAGGACCGAGGCGGCAAGTCACAGAGCCCGACAAGCCCCGGGCCGGCATGATCAAGGCCCGGCAAGGAGCTTGCCGGGAGAGAGCTGTGCACGTGCCGACTCCAGCTCATTTGCCCACGTCGCCTCCGGCCTTCTCGAGAGACGCGTGGCAGGTGGCTGTGCTGCATGAAGAATGCGGTGGCACTCCACGGTGGTGGCTACGCCGCCATAAAGAAGACGAATGGCGGGAGCTTTTGGGCGACGGCGACGGGCATTTAATGCCCTTGTCCCCCTCTCACAAAAGTAGGTAGAAAGCTTTGTGAGCTGCCTTTGTTCCCAAGACTGCTTCAACTACCACCTCTTTTACATTTTTACCCTCTACCCTATGTTGACACTGTCGGTGACCCCTTGCCCTATAAAAGGAGGCCCATGCACAACGAGGGGGGTTCGACCTCATTGCAACTCTCACGCTCGGGAAGCCACCATTGTAGCTCTTCAAGCTCCCCGGCACAATACAACACAAAGCAGCAGATAGGGTTTCTGCGACGATCGCGCCCGGCCGGGTAAAATCCTCCGCGCGTCGCCTCGATCTGCTCTCCGCGCAGCCTCCGCCCCGTGCCGAACACACGAAGGGGCCCCGGCCCCATAGGTGCCGCGCCACCCATCCGGCCGCGACAACACCACATGATTATTGTCGAGTTAGATATGAACTATGTGTACTATATGAACTCGAACTCCATTTTTTAAATCCAATTTATGTTGACAAACCACGTTACATTTCAAGCTCCAGCTAGATCTTCATAATCTAAACCATGTCTCATATGTATAATGTGTTTATCACATAATGTATGGTGCCCCGCCCCCTATGCCTACAAATATTTAGATGTGAGGTGCAAACGCCACACATTATCACAAATTCAAATAAAATGTGAGATTGTTCGATATATAGCATGGTTTAGATTGTTCGATATTTAGTTGTGAGCTGCAAATGCCACACATTATCACAAGTTCAAATAAAATGTGAGATTGTTCGATGTATAGTATGGTTTAGATTATTCGATATTTAGCTGTGAGTTGCCAAAGCCACACGTTATCACATTATGGTATAACATGTCCAAAACCACACCATGCATATCCCCGCTATATTCATGCATGCATATGTTTATAACACTATGATCTCGTATTCAAATATATGAATCCACTTTCATATTGAATTATGATCTTTGTTAGTCTCTTACACCCACACAATCCTCTAAGCTTTATAACTAGCACTAACTTTCTGTCTAGCATCCACACACCCTTCTAGCCCTCCTCCTCCCTCACCATTCTATCCATCGCGCACATTCATTTTCTTCTTCTTTAGGTCGTTTTCCTACGGTATCCACAACTCCATTCCGAGGCACACCGATCGATAAACCTCTCCAGCGATGTCTGCCTACCACATACACACGCACCTTCCATCTCCTTTTTGTGTCCATGCCTCATGTCTCTCATATGGTCCCACACACGTGTAAACTCTTGCCCCTCCTTTCATCGATATCACAATTGCACACTCCTCCCCCTACGTAGATAGTAGGCCTCTTGCACCACCTCCTAGCTCCATTCTCCCTGTCTATCCGTCTCGCTGGGCCTTATTTTCCTCTAAAAAATGGATGTACACCGACCACCCACTATAGATATAGCTAGCTAGGTCATTATAAATCGTTTTCCCCAAGCGCCGATCAATCTACCTAATTCGTTATGTCTCTCCCTTCCTCCAACACACAACAATTGATCTACCGATCTAGTTAGGTCTTCTTACCAAACACATGGCCCCCCTTCATCATCCACGCATGCCTCCCGACACATCTACCATGCACACGGACACACAGAAACACATCCCCACTCGTATTGATAATATTGCAATTCTACCCTCGGTTTGTCTATTAGGCCTCTCCCACCATCTTCGAGAAGCAACTCCACCACCCATCCAGCACTATGCCCATCTCCCTCTCTCTCCCCCTTCTCTCTCTCTCTCCGTCCCACCTATTTCCCGTCCTTCACTTATGTATGGATGTCGACCGATCTCCCTTAGGACATAGCTAGGTCTCTCCTTCTCAACACATATATGAGTCGATCTACCTCTCTAGTTAGGTCTCTGCCTCCTGAGGGAGTCCTGGATTAGGGGTCCTCGGACAGCCGGACTATGTACTAGTGCCAGACTGTTCGCCTATGAAGATACAAGATTGAAGACTTTGTCTTGTGTCCGGGTGGGACTCTCCTTTGCGTGGAAGGCAAGCTTGGCAATTTGGATATGTAGATTTCCTTCTCTCAGAATCGACTGTGTAACCCTAGCCCTCCTCCGGTGTATATATAAGCTGGAGGGTTGATCCGAGGACAAGAACAATCATAATCATAGGCTAGCTTCTAGGGTTTAGCCTCTATGATCTCGTGGTAGATCAACTCTTGTAATACTCATATCATCAAGATCAATCAAGCAGGAAGTAGGGTATTACCTCCATAGAGAGGGCCCAAACCTAGGTAAACATTCTGTCCCTCGCCTCCTGTTACCATTAGCCTTAAACGCATAGTTCGGGACCCCCTACCCAAGATCCACCGGTTTTGACACCGACATTGGTGGTTTCATTGAGAGTTCCACTGTGTCGTCACGATAAGGCTTGATGGCTCCTTCAATCATCCACAACGATGCGATCTAGGGTGAGGTTTTCCTTCCCGGACAGCTCTTCATATTCGGCAGCTTTGCACTGCGGGCCAACTCGCTTGGCCATCTGGAGCAGATCGACAGCTACGCCCCTGGCCATCAAGTCTGGTTTGGAAGCCTGCACTACACTGCCGACATTTACGGAGACTTGATCTTTAACGAATTCGAGCCCGTGACAGGTGCGCCGTACAGTCACGATGAGCATGACTTAGATCTGCCATCGGATGGTGTTTAGGAGAACACGCCTGCAGCTGCCCCGACCTTAGATCCGGAGCATATCGTGCCATCCGAGGACGGGTGGATAGACCCCGCCAAGGAGGCCACACACTCAGCGGTGATAGAGCCAAACACAGACTTCGCCTCCAATGAGTTCTATGTCATCGGACCCGCAGACCCGTCTCCGGTGATAGGCTCCGAACCGCGCGCATACATGCCTTGAGTGGGCACCGATCATGGAGTTTACCTCCGCAGATATCTTTCAGCACTCGCCCTTGGGCGACATGCTAAACTCGTTGAAATCCCTCTCACCGTCAGGAGACGCCTGGCCGAACTATGTCCGGCTTGAGTGGGAAGCGGATGACGAAGAAATTCGTTTCTCACCCACCACCCACTTAATAGCCACTATCGATGACTTAACCGACTTGCTTGATTTCGACTCCGAAGACATCGACGGTATGGACGACGATACGGAGAAGAATAGGAACCACCGCCCAAAGGGCGCTAGACAGCCACCTCATCATATGATATATATATATATGGTGGACACAACCAAAGAGAGCAATGGCGATGAGGCAACGGAGGATAATCCCCTTTGAACTGCGTCGTGATGTAGCCCGGCATAAAGGCGTCGCACACCCCCTATGCTTCACTGACGAAGTAATGGAGCATGAATTCCCAGAAGGGTTTAAGCCCGTGAATATCGAGCCCTACGATGGGACTACAAACCCCGCGGTATGGATAGAAGATTTCCTTCTCCGCATTCACATGGCCCGCGGGGATGACCTACATGCCATCAAGTACCTCCCATTAAAACTCAAGGGACCGGCTCGGCATTGGCTGAATAGTTTGCCGGCAAACTCCATTAGAAGTTGGGAGAACCTGGAAGACGCATTCCTGGATAACTCCCAGGGCACTTATGTGTGACCACCGAATGCTGATGATTTAAGTCACATAGCACAACAGCCTGGAGAGTCAGCCAGGAAATTCTGGACTCGGTTCCTAACTAAAAAGAACCAAATTGTCGACTGTCCGGATGCCGAAGCCCTAGCGGCCTTTAAGCATAACATCCGTGACGAATGGCTTGCCCGACACCTCTGCCAAGAGAAGCCGAAGTCCATGGCATCCCTCACGACACTCATGACCCGCTTTTGTGCGGGCGAGGATAGCTGTCTGGCTCGTAGCAACAACACATCAAGAAACCCTAGCACCTTAGATGCCATAGATAGCAACGGCAAGCCCCGACGCAATAGACACAAGCTTCGGAATAATGGCGATAATGCCGAAGACACGATCGTCAATGACAGATTCAGTGGCTCTAAGTCCGGTCAGCGGAAAAAGCCATTCAAAAGAAACAATCCGGGCCCGTCCAGTCTGGACCGCATACTCGATCGTTCATGTCAAATTCACGGCGCCTCCGATAAACCAGCCAACCACACCAGCAGAGAATGTTGGGTGTTCAAATAGGCCGGCAAGTTGAATGCCGAAAACAAGGAAAAGGGGCCGCATAGTGATGACGACGAGGAGCCACGGCTGCCGAACACAGGAGGACAGAAGAAATTTCCTCCCCAAGTAAAAATGGTAAATATGATATACGCAACCCATATTCCCAAGCGAGAACGGAAGCGTGCACTAAGGGACATCTACGCGATGTTGCCAGTCGCCCCAAAGTTCAACCCATGGTCCTCTTGTCCGATCACCTTCGATCACAGGGACCATCCGACCAGTATCCGTCATGGCGGTTCGGCCACGCAGATCCTCGACCACACCATTGATGGATTCCACCTCACACGAGTCCTTATGGACGGTGGCAACAGTCTGAACCTGCTCTATCAGTATACAGTGTGCAAAATGGGCATTGATCCCTCAAGGATCAAACCCACCAAAACCACTTTTAAAGGTGTCATACCGGGTGTATAGGCATGTTGCACAGGCTTAATCACACTAGAAGTAGTCTTCGGATCTCCGGACAACTTCCGAAGCGAGGAGTTAATCTTCGATATCGTCCCCTTCCACAGTGGCTATCACGCACTGCTCGGACGAACCGCATTTACCAGATTCAATGCAGTACCGCAATATGCATACGTCAAGCTCAAGATGCGAGGAGCTCGCGGGGTTATAACAGTCAATGGAAACACAGAGCGCTCCCTTCGTACGGAGGAGCACACTGCGGCCCTCGCAGCAGAAGTACAGAGCAGCCTTCCTAGGCAGACCTCTAATCAGGCAATAAAGCACCACCAAGCGAGTTCGAAGTACTCCGCAACAGGATCTTCCAGCACGTCCAGAGCTCGCCTAGCAATTCGGCCTCCGTCCTATTCCCAGTCAAGCGGTGAAATTTGTGCCCCGCGTACATAATTACGCACTTAAAATACCATGGGCATAGACGGAGGCACAGCTAGAATGCGGTCCAAAATGCAGCTCAATCGCCCCAAGATTCGTATACCTTCACCCCTTTTCTTTCTTTCAGGTCCTTATTTTCTGGAAGCTCTTCCGATAGCCTGATTATCGGACCCATCGCGGGATGGAAACACCAAGGAGGAAAGGAGCTTTGACGTACAAGGGAATCCCCAGGTGGTCTCTGATAACGATCGCTATACCCGTTTTACATACCCACACGCAGCTCGCTCTTGGTTAGGACATGTCAAATTGTCCTATTTTGCTTATCGCACTACTTGTATACATACGCCTTGACGTATTATTCAAATAACAATGGAAAATAATGTATATCATCAGCTTGTTATTACATTTCTTTATCTTTTTCGTTGACTGTTTATTTATTATGAATTGCACCCGTACATTTTGGTACATTCAGCTTGCCAGGGGCTTCAGTGTACCCCATAACACGGCAAGAAAAGTCTGAACACTTTCGACAGTGCGGCACCCCGAACTTATATCATTATATGCATCAGCTCCTAATCATATCTTGGGTCAATAGTTGGGTTTGCCCAGCTCCCATGTTTTGCTGCCTTACGTTCTCCTACATCGGCTAAGGTGGCACAGGGAGAACTACTGTGATTGTGTCCCGGTTCTTCCGGATGACCACCTCAGTAGAGAAAGCCGAAAACTGACTGTCATGATGCGGCGAGAGTTGGTCGCTGTTCGAGAGGTCTCAAATCCTTAAAGATTTATTCCGCTTTGGGCCAGGAATCGGCCTTTGTCCGATTTAGGCATGTATAGCGCCCCAAGTTCGGCCTTTCGAATACCAGGGGCTACGCCAAAATTTAAAATTTTAGAACTTCTATGGCTAAGTGAGAGTGATAAAGCTGTATAGTCTGATTGCCTTGTTCGTTGCGCTAAACACCTCCTTAAAGGACCAAAAAATTGGATAAAGAGTGTTTAGATTTATCCCAAACACGCCGGTACTAGTTACATGGGGGCAGAAGACGATGACTGGCCAACTCTCAGATTTTATAAACGGCCGCGCAGAAGGTAAAATTTTAAATCAGCAGGCATTATATCGTGCAAAAGAACTTGTTTAATATTATAGGATCAAATGAGTGTATTCACTCAAAGATTACATCCTTCGCACATTGCTCCGCCACAAGGAGGGAGCCCTTTAGGACACTATCGTAATACTTTTTGGGGTGGCGATGCTCCTTGCCCTTCGGCGGCCATTCGATCATCAGCTTCTTGGCATCCATCTTCGCCCAGTGTACTTTTGCGCGGGCGAAGGCCATTCGCGCACCTTTAATGCAAACTGACCGCTTTATAACTTCAAAGCCGTGGACAGGCGCTCACAAGCCGCTTTACTAGGCCAAAGTATGCTGGGCAGGGGCTCAGCAGGCCACAATCGGACTATGAGGTCCTTCATGGCCATTTCGGCCACCTTGTGCAGTTCGACCAGTTGCCTCAGCTGGTCGCTCAAGGGCATCGGATGTTTGGTCCCAATATACTAACACCAGAACAACTTCTCCGTTGAGCTCCCTTCTTCAGCTTGGTAGAACTCTGCGGCATCAGATATGCTGCGCGGTAGATCTACGAATGCTCGTGGAGAGCTCCAAATTCGGGTAAGTAAAAGGAAAGTCTCCTTCACATGCTTTCTTTACATAATGAATGCCTTACCCGCCGCAATCTTCTTGGCCGCCTGAATCTCCTGGAGGGCCTTTTGGGCTTCATCTTTGGCGTCTCGCATGCTCTAGAGGGCCTTCGCAAGCTCGGACTCTTGCGTCTTAGAGTCACGCTCCAAGGACTCGTATTTTTGATGAAATCCTGTAGCTCTTGATGGACCTCATCGACCCGGGCCTCTTGCGTCTCGCGCTCGGCGCGCTCCTTGGCCACTTTTTCTTCGGCCTCGGTCAAAGCCTTCTTAAGGGCCGCCACTTCGGTCGTGGCCCCTATTAAAGTTCATGGCGCTTCTATTAGCAGCAACAATTTTTCCTTTATCAATATACAGACGGGGTATCGTGTACCTTTGTTTTCCTTGAGCTGCCTCTTCACGTGGCCGAGCTCCTCCTCGGTCCACTCCAGGTCCCGCTTCAGTCCGAAGACCTCCGCAGTACGAGCGGCAGCGACGCCTGCTTATTCACATAGACATCTTCTGTTCTCCTGCGGATGTTATTTGATCCTCTGTTTGGCCTTTCTTTGTGAACACCAAACAGAGCATCAGGGGCTACTGTCTATACTGTGATATTTTCTTACAATTTTTACTTACCTCAAAGCATGTTAGGAGGCTGGCGCAGGCTTCGGTCAATCCTCTTTTGGCGGACCGAACCTTCCCGATCACCATACTCATGATGGTACGGTGTTCTTCATCAATGGAAGCTCTGCGAAGCGCTTCCAGCAAGTTGTCTGATGCCTCTGGATGGATAGAGGTCATCAGCACAAGCGGCTCGCCCCCCTTCAAGAGAGGCTGCCTGCCCGAATCCGAAACCGCTGGGGGTTCCGGAGCTGTATCCGGCTGGGGGACATACTTGTGGCTGCCCCCGTTATCGGAGTCCATGGGGGTCTTCCCTCCCATGTGCCCGGCGATTGGGATTTCGCGTGGGGGCATCTCCAAAACTGTCTCCCATTGGTCCGGTATCCTCTGAGACAACACCTCGCTGTCGTCCGTGGGCCTGGGGGAGGAGGCTGTTGTGAGTGAATCACTGTTCATCGCCGACTAGACCAAAGACCCATCCGAAGAGGATACCCCGATGTGGGATTTGGCCGGACTGCATATGCATGTTCTGCATGATAAGAAGCTATAAAGCAAAACATACCGGAAGTGTTATAGTGTCCGGATACATATGACTTCGCCAGGGGCTTGTCCCTGGGCAGCCACTCCTCGCCGCTGTAGGTGGTTGTGGT